>JAXMNL010001089.1:0-16010 GCA_035128595.1 Eptatretus atami
AAAGAGAGATTCTGACATAGCTGGAGTATTTTTGTGGTAGTTATCTTGCTGTAGGATGAACCATGATCCAACAGGCGGTAACAGACAGGGTGATGTCATGGCACTTAAATAATGCTGGTGGTAGCCTTTTGTTCAGGGTTCCATTCACTCTGTCAAGTCGCGACAGTCTGGATACAGCAAAAGACCCAAGATCATCACGCTTCTCCTCCATGTTTAAGGTTGGTGTCACACCTGTGGAACCATCCTTTCCTTTCCGCCTATCTCGATCGGCGTACAAAACCCTGCTGATGAATCCGAGATTTCAAATTTTTATGTCATTGGTCCAAGTAGACCTTCTCCAGTTTTCAATAGTCATCTGGCGTGCTTCATGCCAAGGCAAGCCTCTTTTCTTATTTCTGCATCTTTGTTAATGGCTTTCTTACTGCCAACTTTTCGACCTGTCAAACTGCAGACTCGAAGTCTTCTCTTCACAGTTGAACCGTAGTACTTTCTTAACTCGAAGCAGTGTTTAAGCTGTGCTTTGAAACTGCTGTCCTGTGGAGCCGCCTATCAGCAAGCTGGTTGATGCTCAAAAAGCTTTGTCTTTGATTGTGTTGGTGCCTTTGGGTCTACCAACCCTCTTCTGTCAGAGTATCCTCAGTTTTTCCAAGTGCCGTTTTGATGTGTATGAAACTGTACTCACGACACATTGGCTCGCTCCTGCATGTCTCATAATAGGAATAGACCTACGCTTTTAAGTGGTATATAGGTCTGTCTGTCTCCTTTTCAATGACTTTTCTCGGCCATTATCGCACATAGCAATATACCACTTCCTCGCAGTTCAATTATGTCCAAATAAACTTCAGAGGGTGCATAACACAGCTGGTTTTCCAAATCATGCTTTATAAAGGACAGAGGTTGTAACGATTAACAAAAGTTGGAACTCAGGAATTTTTGCATCAACTTTCAAGCTTAATTTACTTCCTTGCTGCAGAACACCTGCGTTGTGAAACGCATTTACTTGTTCCTGAATATAGGGCCTTTTTAACAACTCTGGCATTTTACACATATTTTTCAGTGTTGGCAACCTAAACTTCTTTTTTTTTAAATCTCTGGCATTGTTACTCGCATATCTTGTTACCATTTCAGGTTATTCACCTGCGTTAAATGCTAAGATTTCAGTAAAAACTGAAAAATGGGGGTGTCTAAAACTTTTTGACGTCTTTGTAATATAATGAAATATATAGTAAGTAAGGGACCATACTCAGTATATGTAAATTATATATGTTAATAATATATGTATTTATACTACTAGTGGTACTTCTACTTTACGAATGTTCAGGTTACGTAACGCCGAAGGAAAATTTGCCTCTAGTTACGAAAGGCGTTTCAGGATACGAAGTCAATAAATAACAGTACAGTACGCGCTGTCTTTCGCCGCTCCCAGACTTTCCGATACGTAAATAAACTTGTAAGCTGCTCTGGCCATTGGCTAATGCGCCTAAAAATCTGCCTGGCAATCGCCTTTGCGTATCGTGATCCTCAGCATGCTCTTCGTGTCCCGTCCGCTCTGTAAATATAGTTATACTGTATACAGTCTATGGTCCCGCTACGAAGTGCTCGGACAGTGTTACAGTAGCAGTACGCGTGTGGATTAAGTAACTTTTATTCACAATGATCACCAAAGAAAGCAATGAAGAAAAGTGGACAGGAGAAAAGAAGGAAGAAGAGAGTTTTTCTGGCCATACAAACAAAGCAAGAGATAATAGAAAGGTATTAAAAGGGATGCGTTTGATTGATCTCGCAAATAATATGGCCGTAATATTCTAGCTATCGGCACGATAATAAAACAAAAGAAGCCCTAAAGCTACGGCTCCATTCCAAAGGCCTGCTCTTGTCATTTCGCAGAGGATGTCGGCAGTAGAAACGATGAGATGGAGAGTGTCTTCCGTGTGGATAAAAGGAGAAAAGAGATGCGCTGGTGACGACAGCTGGTACAGAGGCCATAGTTGCGCAAAGGCAACTCGCGTCATCTTCATTGACCGTCTCGTGAAGGGAGGATCAGGGGCGAGGGAATTCGGCGCAAGGTAGTACACCAGGAGTTTAAGGCATGCGCGTGGGTGTTCTGAAAGTTTAAGAAGGAGGCACTGGTAGCTTCACTCTGTTCTTTCGCCATGGCGAGGCTAGTAGCGCCGAGACCACGAAGCGGCGGCGAGATTTTGCAAACATTCAACAATTGAATAGATCGATGAAGCCTTACGTGTCACGCAAGTTTTTAATTGTGACTGAGACGGGCCTTTTTTTGGAAAAAGATGCCGCGCGCGCACCTTCATTTACAAGTAGAGGAGAAGAAAATGCGGGCCATAGCCCATGAATGGACCCGCGCTTATCGCTTTGCCCTTTGTGTCGCAATGCCAGACGGGGAACTGCAAATCAGCCCCTGCTGGTGTACCACTTCCGAAAATCCCAGAGCATTCAGACTCACAAATATAAAAGAAAAACTTAAGGTGCTCATGAGGGGCAAATGCCAAGGCCTGGGTCACCGCGACAATTTTTTGTTGAGTTGGTCAATCTTGGTTTTTGGCCCTGCTGTTAAGGGGTACGCTAGAGGAGAAACAATCTCCGCCTTCAAGTGCCCTCTCATTTCGATAATGCCCTGCCCACGCCCACCTCGAAGATGATATCTGGAGGAGTTTCTCGTTATTAAGGTGCTGTACCCCACCAACACCTACTCTATCCTCCAGCCTCATGGACCACAAGTCATTGCAAACTCAAAAATACTGCAACAAAACAGCCTGTTCAGGGTGAGTTTTGACATCACTTGAAATAACCCAGCTTTACCTTTCGCGTGATTTGGAAGGAGCATCTTGCGATTATTGTTTGTTGTGCCGTCTAAGATGATGCGACATGGCCTGGCAGGAGGTGACCAGTCAGACGTAGCCTTAATGCATGCTTGGAAAAAGCTGTGGCCTGATGCTGTTGCCTTTCACGAGTTTTTGAGGGTGCGAGGTGGAGAGTGAAGGTTGACGTAAATAATTTCGCTTGGGAAAGGGCATGGGTCTTGAGGTGGATGTACGAGGACATCATACGAGCTTGATTCAGGAGCTACAAACGAGGAGCTTTCGACGAAGAGGCTGCAGGAATTGGAGGTGATGCAAACAACCGCGCGGTGAGGATGGAGTTCAAAAGGAACGAGAGCGAGGACTGGAGGAGGCAGCCCATATATTCCATCGCCCAAATCAAAGACATTTAGGAAAATCCATGAAGTCTGCGCATTATTTTTGAATAAGAACATTCACCCCGCGGAAATAAGTGTTTCACTTAAAGGTCGGGCTTATTCGCGCACTATGAACGATGTCTGCTCGCGCATTTCCGGACGGATTGTTTAAAAGCGCGGCAAAAGCAGACGTCATTGGATACATTCTTCAACCCGAAAACGCGAGGCAAAAAACTGCTGATTATAGGACCAGTAAACAAAGAGGCCAATAAGTAACGAGAATAGCAGTTAAAAGGGTAAAGAATATTTTTATTGATTCCTTTTATTCTTTGTTTTTTACAATTATGTGACTCTCGGTTTATGTTTATTGTGCGGTAATCTCAATTTTAAAACATGTATTTGTTTCATGTTTCTGATGGCATTTTTATGATTTATGTAAAAAAAATGTCGCGAATTGGCGGGACTTGAAAGGATTATGACTGGATTGGAACGGATTTTACATTCAAAAGGCGTCTCTACTGTACGAAGGTTTCAGGGTTACGAAACTACTTCCCGAGACGAATTAAAATTCGTAAGTAGAGGCACTATGTAATGATTACTGTGATATCATATATATATATAGTATATAATATATATATATATATTGTATATATTTATGTATCTATATATGTTATATATTGTTACGGGCTGTGAAATTCGCATCCACCATAAAGGGTCCTTAGATCAGTTAGGAGATAAGTTGTGTGTAGTTGATTTCCCCACGTTGTTCTGAGGGAATTTCCGTGTTCACCGGGCTGCGATCCTTTGAGTTAGCCGTTTTTTCTTTTCTCTGTCGTTATTTTGGACAATCATATCCCACAACCAAATCGTCATCACCAACAACTGCCCCAAAGCAACTACACCGAAACACCACACCTTCGCTCTTTTACCTCACAACTCCAGCCCGCAAACATGCTTCACCGCCATTCTCAAACGAGCCGCCAACCCAACACAAACCCCACCACCTCCGCTTTCTACACACCACGTCGTGCCATGGGGCTGTGAATGCGTTCCTTTCGCCTCAAAAAGCGGATCAGGAATGCTTCACGCCCTCCTTTTCATCCGCCAATGACTGAGCATCGGGTTGGTATAGCCGCCCTCTGAACCCTGCTGTGATCCCAGAAATTTACATGTACGCCCTACCCCGGGCTATATAGCGGCGAGCACAATCGCAGCTCGCGGTGCAGTACGTCGGCAGAAAAGTGCAGTAAGTGGGAGCGGCGGAGTGTCGGCAGGAAAGCAAGTCTGGAGGGTCTGGAGAGCGCAGAAAGTGGGAGCAGTGGAGTGGCAGCAGCAGTGTCGGCGGGCAGTCAATTCTGCAGTGTCGGCGGGGCAGTCGAGTCGGGAGAGGAGCTCGAAGCTGACGGGAAAGGCAACGAGGAGCGCGGAGAGCGCTCGCCGACACAGCCAGGGGCACGAAGCCAGGCGCAGCTACGCTGACATCGCGGCTTTGCCCGCCATCGCGCCACGAGGGCGCGGTAGGACCCTTCGGTCTCGTGGACCTGGCCGCTCATCCAGGTTCCACGCGCATTTGGTCGCACAAACCCAGTCTGACTCCCTTGTCTATGAGGGGTCTTTTTCTTGTGTTTTCTTTGAATGCGTGTTGTGGCGCCGTGTCTTGAAAGTAGAAACTGTTTAAGTGCATGTAAATAAACATTGCTTTATTTCGGTTGTAACTCTTGCTTGTAAATTGCATTCTTACTGTATGGAGCTGTGAATACGTGCCTGCCTTGTCTGAGTGCGTAATAAATGTTGCTTGTCAACTGTTCCCGTTTCGTTGCAGTCCTTCCCTTTGTTTGAAAGTTCCATCTTGCATCACGGAAGGAATTGGTAAAAGGTGGTAAGCACCGGTAAATACAGTCCGTCGGGGAACGCGCATAACACACGCTCGGTTTATCACTGAAGCAGGAAGGACCGCTTAAGCGAGTACGTGTCCTAGGCCGGCCAGCGGCGAGGTACGATCGCCCGGGGTTAACTACCGCGCAGGTACTTAGGTAGTCGAGTTTGGCGAACAACCCTATCCTGCGCGGGTGGCCGATTGGCACCGATTGTGGGTGTGGTCGAAAGACCACCCGTGACTAGCTCCTGGCGTAGTTCCACAGAGGGTCACGACTGAATTGTACCGTTCCGGTGGGCGACGCGGTCGCGATTTGAGTTACGTGGCGATCAGCACGCTGGCGGACCGAAATTCGTAACGCTGGTGTACAGGAGTGTGGGATTCAAATTCCACCTCGGTCTCCAACAAATTTACGGGGAATCGGACCAGGGGTGTGCGAAGCAACCCCCCCCCCCGCCGTCCCCTCCAAATACGAGCAAAGCTAAATAATTTCTTCCGAGAAATAAGATGAGTTTCAAGGCGAGCGGGCCCGGGGTAGAAAGGAATATGTGTTGTAATGTAGAATCCATGGCCCGGGACGGTACTTGTTAATTTAAATCCATGGGCGAGCTCACCCTCATATTCTGAGCACGGACTTTGCCGGCAACAGAGGTCACAAGATGGCGGAGCGGCCGCACTTCAGCGCGGCACGAGGCGTGAGCAGGCCGCTATTAAATGGCGGCAACGAACGGCACGACACGAGGCGAGCCTCCCAACAACTGTTTCAAGCCACGTGGGCATGGCAGGCGAGGCAGGCGGACATTGTGTGGGCTTCAGAACAATTAAAGGAAGAATGGACAACCGAGCTGCGAGAAGAAACAAAAGGAGCACGATTTGGAAGTAAAACAACTAATGGAAAAAAATATTGAGGGGCAATGGCGGTTCAAAGACTAGAGGGAGAGTGAAGGGAAATACAGTTGGAAGAGAAAAAATTGTGAACACGATGGGGAGTTGGACCAACTGAAGGAGAGGTGAAGACACAGGCAATACAGGAAAGAGAAAGCCTAGAACGGAGATAAAAAGGAGGAAAGGAACATCTGGAGGAAAGGACGGAGGAATTGCTGGAAAAGTCAGAAACAGTTTCGAAGAACTACAGGGAGAAATGAGGAGGAAGGAGAAAGGAAAACAAAGATAGAAAAGGAAAACGCAAACAAGATGGGAATTGGTGCTACTGGAGCGAGAGATAAGGACAGGCCAGATTAAAAGAGAAACCCTGGAAAGGGAGATAGAAATAGGAAAGAATATCAGGAAGACCTAAAGGAATTGAGGGAGAGAGAATACGCAAGAGGTGAGAAGATGAGAAAGATGATGGACGAATTGAGGGAGAGAAGGATAAATGAGTGAAGAAGCAATGAGAAATGAGAGAGGAATAATGGAAAAAAACTTCTGAGATACTGAACACGAAACCAAAGAGAGAGGATTACAAAACGAACTGAGGATGTTAAGAGGGAAAGAAAGAGAACGGAGAATGAAATGTTAAGGAACCACACTGTGCAAATCAAAACAGTTAGAAGCCAAAGCAAGGTCGGAGTGTGCGGAGATGAGAAAAGAATTAGAAGAGAAAGCTTCTGAGTTACAGAAATACCAAAACAAAGAGACGGAATTACAAAACGAGTGAGGATGGTGAGAGAAGAAAGAACGACAGCAGAGAATGAAACGTTTAAGGAACCACACTGTACAGATGAACAGCTGGAAGCCAAGGCCAGATTAAAGAATGAGATACAGAAAGAGTAATTGAAAGAAGAACGAATGAGACAGGAGAAGGAAATTAGCAATTGAAGGAAACCACGAGATTGCAGAATGAGGAAGAAGAAAGAGTACTGAAAGAACAAGGAATGAGACAGGAGAAAGAAAAGTCAATTGAAGGAAACCACGAGATTGCAGAATGAGGAACAAGAAAGACAGTGGAATAAAGAACACAAAGAACAAGGAATGAGACAGGAGAATAAATCAGGAAATTGAAGGAAATAACGAGATTGCAGAATGAGGAACAAGAAAGAGTACTGAAAGAACAAGGAATGTGAGACAGGATGAAAGAAAAAATAGTCAATTGAAGGAAAACGAGATTGCAGAATAGGAACAAGGAGACGTGAATAAGACACAAAGAACAGGAATGAGACAGGAGAAAAATCAGGAATTGAAGGAAATAACGAGATTGGCAGAATGAGACAAGAAAGAACAGTGGAATAGAAAACTGAAAAGAGTATCGAATTTAAAACTGAACGAAAAGGAAAAAATAGGTTGGAGTTCGAGGAGCAAGTGAAGGAGCAAGGAATGAAGCAGGAAGGAGAAATCAGTCAATTGGGAACATACGAGATGGAGAAGAAGAGCGAGAGAACAGTGGATATAGAAAACAAAAAGAACATGAATTTAGGTTAACCAATGAAGGAAACTATGAAGATTGGGAATGAGGGACAGGGGTGAAAATTAAAAAGAAAGACAAGAAACAATTAAAAAAGAAAGCAAGGTTGAAGTACGCGGAGATAATGAAAGAACAACGAACGAAACAGGAAAAAGAACTAAGCCAATTGAAAGAAACGATGAGATTGGAGAATGAGGGACAGGGGGTGAAAGAAATTAAAAAGAAAGACAAGAACAATTAAAAAGAAAGCAAGGTTGAAGTACGCAGAGATAATGAAAGAACAACGAACGAAACAGGAAAGGAACTAAGCCATTGAAAGAACGATGAGATTGGAGGCTGAAAAGCATGAGGAACAGTGGGAGAGAACAAAAACAATTACGAGTTTGAAATTAACAGCTCGAGGGGAGAGCAAAAATTGAGTCCAGGAGATCGAAAACTCCGGAAAGAGAACGAACAGCTCAAAAAGCTCCGAGAGGAAGAACGACTCAAAATGGGAAGGAAATGGAACCAGGAAGAAACAGAAATAATAGTGGAACAAGGGAGGTAATGGGTGAAGAGGTGACTGAGTTGGCAGAGACACGGGAGATAGAGGGTGAATTGGACGGGGTTAAGGACGAGCACACACACACAGAGTTCGTGGAGGACGATGAGGGGGAGCTCGGGAATGTCTCGAGACCCGGTGTAAGCCAGCTGGATAGCCTCCTCCAGGAACGAGGGGAGGGAATATGCCCCCTTGAAACGGTTCACGACCAGGTGGGTCCGGTCGAGCTCGTGGAGTTGAGGGATGAGTGCTGCGGACGGGTGCACGAGGAGCTTGGGGGTATGGAGGCCCCGGGAGCCTAGAGGTGATGCGAATCCCCAGTGTGATTGTCCCGGTGTGTGTGGTGAAAGGTGTGAGTGGACCCCGTATGTGAGTGTATGGTAGCGAGTGTGCCAAAGTGCGTGCTTCCCAGCACGCCGTGTGTGGAATGAAGCACCATGTGTGAGTGGAGCCACGTGTGCGAGGAAGGTGGCATGCGTGAGTGAACGGCCGGTGTGAGAGGGACAGCGTGTGTGAGGTCGCTGTGTATAAGGGAGATGACGGTGGCATGAGCGAACATGTAGCCGCGTCTCCCGGTGTGGTGTCATGGAATGGAGGTGTGTGAGTCTCGTGACACCAGGAGGTGTGCATGGATGGGATGACGACGGCGAACAGAGGGACAAAGGCCGGGTAGCGGCCGTAGCTGTTTTGGGCCGCGCCGGGTTTACCCAGCAGCGAGCGCGAGGTTTGGGCCGTGCTGCGCACAGAGGCCACACGTGCGCGCTTGCGGGAGTGAAACCCGGTCCGTAAACGCCAGCGGTGGATGTTGCCGATCCCGCGGACGGACAAAAGGTAGGCTGGATAGACGGATTTGGATCGGATGGGTTCTCCACCGTGAGCGTGTGTGAACTCCACGGCAGAGCACATGTGTTTGCGTGGGGAACCCTCGAAACACGAGCTTGTTTTATTTAATGCGGCAGGGTGACGTCATGGCTGCACGTGGTGGTTGGGATCCGGCAGGAGGGTGAATCCCTGCCGGATGGTGCCGTCCGTAGGGACGAGGTACGCGAGCAGCTGCATGACGTCACGGGCAAGGAGCGCAGTTTGCGAGTGCCGCGCTGGTGCTGCGCGAAAAGAAAAAAAAAAGTTGAGAAAAGCAAGCCTCGCTTTCCGGTGACAGGATTCCTGGGCAAGTGGTGGAAGACCCCCTTGGCCTGGCACAGGATACAACTAGTTAGGGGAAGGGTTAGCTTAGTTAGACGGCTTCATGGGGCAGGGGTAAGTCCTCATGGGGCCCGTGGAATGGATTAGGTAGAGGATTTAGTGAGATTTTGGATGGGAAATGAATTTTTGAGGACAGTGACAGATTTGGATGTGTGAGGGGACGTAGCTTAGCTACGTAGTGTAAAAGGAATGTGCTGTAGTGTATAGGGATGACGTGGGCACGAGGTAGTTAGGGATGTAGTGAGCAGGATGGCAGAATCAGCGATGTGTGGGAAGGAAACATGTTGAGTGAGTGAGGCCAGCGGGCCTGAGTTATGGGTGATTGTGGATGCATGGTGCGATGATGATTGGGGGGAGGAGTGATTCCGCCAAGGGACCCGGGGTCAGTTGAAGAGTGAGTTAAGCTGGGTTAGTCAAATTGACAAAAATGGAGGTCGTTTTGTTTGTTGGTGGGAAAGGAGGCTCGATACCCGCTGGAGGGGTTGCAGGAGCCCTGTTGACGGGCTGGCAGCATGGCTACGAACGGTGAGTATCGCTGAGTGGGTACCCCGGGCACGGCTAGTCGGCCGCGGTAGGCCAAGGGCCATGGAAGGGCAGGGATAGTGCAGTGGGCACGGGTGACGCCGCTGATGCGGGGCCGGGGCGCCATAGGCCGCGTGGCAGTGTCGTGGGCACGGGTGACCCTCGGAAAGGGCCCGTGGCACCAGCCTGCCACGTGAGCGTTTCAGGGGAGTCGCCATGGAGGGCACTCCTCGGTGTTTTAGGGAGCTAGTAGGCTCGGAGGCAGTGTATGTGCCCGGGGGTGCCATTGTTGGGAATCGGCAGAGGTAGTTCCTGCAAGGGAGCCACGCGTTCCCAGCCGTGAGACCATGTAAGGGCACGGAAGGAAAATTGGGGCATAGCCCGAAATTTGAGAGGACACCAACACAGGCGACGGGAATCTTGGTTGTTAGAACCGATAGATTAAGCGAGAGGCGCTTGTTGAAAGCCCCGGGGTAGTTTAAAGGTTAATGGATAGGGTAATTAGGAAGTGTACCCTCCGCACCATCCATCCCTTCGCTCTCGTTGTGGGCGGTGGAACCCATTTGGGTAAAGATCGCTGAAGTCTGAGGAGGCCATCCTGGGGCTTGAATTGGGCTCGACAGGACGCTAGCTCTCCCTTATTCCCCTCCAGGAAGGGAACGTAGGGGTTGGGAGTAGGCTAGGACAGGATAGGTTAGCCGAACAAGACTGTAAAGGGTTAGGAGACGATTTATAGGGAAAGTAAAAATAAAAATAAAAACAAAAAAATGAGTTTGGGGCTAAATTGGTTTTTGACAAATTAAGGGAGTGGGTATGGACAGAGACAGGCAAAGGCGATAGTTGGGAAGGGAACAGTAGGTCGGTCCGAGCCCGCCTTCCGAGTGGCCAGCACCACCGCACTCCCTCCACCAACCTCCATTTCAAGGCAAAAGGCTGGCCAACTTCATCGGCTGGCTGTTACTTCAAGGCTGTGCCGGCCACTTCATCGGCTGGCTGTTTGCTGCAGGCCTGTGCCGGTTGGATCGTCTGTCTGGTTTTTGCTACAAGGCTGGTTCATGGCCATGCTTTGGCCTGCACACCTTTGCATCCATGCCTACTGCCCATGTCCACCAGCCCGTTCTGTTTGCATCCCCCCCCGCTGTTCAATGCCATGTGCGCCAGGATCACCGCGCAAATTTGCAGGGACTGCCTGATGGCAGCTGCAACAGGGACTGCACCAGCGGCCGTGCACCGGTTGTTTGTTCACTGCTTCATTTTAAGAAGGGGAGGCCTTGGACTGCCTTGAGCAGCCTGGCTCCCTGCTTGTGACTGTTGCTGCTCTTTTTCCTTCAGAGTCCATTGATCCTGGGCCATGGTGTTAGTGTAAAAATGGTAAGTTAAGGTGTAAAGTGTAAATGTGTTTTGCGCCCCCCGCCTGTGAGTCTTAGCGCTCGGCAATTTAGTTAAGTCGTCTGTATGAGTTGTGTTTGTTTAGTTAGTTACTCAGCCGTAGGTTATTTATTTGGGGACAGAATACACTGAATGTCGCACTCAGGGTCCGAAGGTAAAAACGTACTCGGGGAGAACTACAACATGATGGCACATGAAAATTCGACCGACTCGGGACGAGTCTGCAAAAAGGGGAGGGGTAGTGTTACGGTGTGGAAATCGCAATACACCATAAAGGGTCCTTAGATCAGTTTAGAACGATAAGTATGTGTGTAGTTTAGATTCCCCACTGTTGTGTAGAGGGAATTTCCGTGTTCACCGGGGCTCGATCCTTTGAGTTAGCCGTTTTCTTTTCTCTGTTGTTATTTTGGACCAATCATACCCCAACAACCAAATCGCAACCACCAACAACAGCCCCCAAACAACTACAACCGAAACACCACCACCTTTCGCCTTTTACCTCCACAACTCCAGCCCGCAAACATCGCTTCACCGCCATTCTCCAAACGACGCCCGCCACACCAAAACCCCACCACCTCGCCTTGACCACACGTCGGGCCATGGGCTGTGAATGCGTTCCTTTCGCCTCAAAAAAGCGGATCAGGAATGCTTCACGCCCTTTTTCATCCGCCCAATGACTGAGCATCGGTGTATAGCCCCGCCTCCGAACCCCGTTGTAATCCAGAAATTTACATGTATGCCTCCCCCGGCTATATAAGTGCGAGCACAACGCAGCTCGTGGTGCAGTACGTCAGCAGAAAAGTGGCAGTCAAGTGGGAGCGGCGGAGGTCGGCAGGAAAGCAAGTCTGGAGGGTCTGGAGAGCGCAGAAGAGTGGGAAGCGAGTGGAGTGGCAGCAGCAGTGTCGGCGGGGCAGTCAAGTCTGCAGTGTCGCGGGGCAGTCGAGTCGGGAGACGGAGCTCGAAGCTGAGGGAAGCAGATGGGGAGCGCCGGAGAGTGCTCGCCGACCACGGCAGGGGCACGAAGCCCAGGCGCAGCTACGCTGACATCGCGGCTGCTCCGCCATCGCACCACGAGGCGCGGGTTAGGACCTTCGGTCTCGTGACCTGGCCGCTCATCCAGGTTCCACGCGCATTTGGTCCACGAACCAGTCTGACTCCTTGTCTATGAGGGGGTCTTTTCTTGTGTTTCTTTGAATGCGTGTTGTGGCGCCGTGTCTTGAAAAGTAGAACTGTTTAAGGTATGTAAATAAACATTGCTTTATCGGTTGTAACTCTTGCTTGTAAAATTGCATTCTTACTGTATGGCTGTGAATACGTGCTTGCCTTGTCTTGTCGAACTGTTCTGTGTCGAACTTTACATAAATTGCTTGTCGACTGTTCCCGTTTCGTTGCGTCTTTCGCTTTTTTGAAAGTCCATCTCGCATCACGGAAGGAATTGGTAGAAGGGTGTAAGCACCCGGTAAATAATCACGTCCGTCGGGGCCGGCGATAACACCGCTCGGTTATCACTGAAGCACGGAACGGACCGCTTAAGCGGTTCGTGTCCTAGGCCGGCCAGCGGCGAGGTACGATCGCCCGGTTAACTACCGCGCAGGTACTTAGGTTGGTTGAGTTTGGGCGAACAACCCTATCCTGCGAGGTGGCCGATTGGCACGATTGTGGTGTGGTCGAAAGACCCACCCCTGACTAGCTCCTGGCGTTAGTTCCACGTAGGGTCACGACTGAATTGTCCGTTCAGGTGGGCGACGCGTCGTCGCGATTTGAGTTACGTGGCCGATCGCATGCTGGGCGGACGCGAAATTCGTAACAATATATATATATAATATATTATATAATATATTATATATATATATATATATATTGTTACAGATTTCAGAATCCAGTCTGATGAATGCATCCACACATCCAGGTCCTCAGACAGTTATTTCCTTAAATGCATGTTCAAGATTAGCCCCATCCCCATGTCTAATGGGATCTTAAATGTGATGCATTGAGAAGGGTGAAGAATAGATCCCTCTCTTATGGGAAGCTTTTTTCTTTACGACAGACACGTTTACACACATTTCTTTCCCGGAGCTCTGACGCCCGCCCTTATTTTTCTCAGCATTCTTTGGCGAGTCTCTGAAGCCGCCCTTATTTTTCCTCAGCATTTTCATTCACGAGCTCTGAAGCCCGCCCTTATTTTTCCTCAGCATTCTTTCGCGCGAGCTCTGAAGCCCGCCCTTATTTTTCCTCAGCAACGTTATTTCGCGAGTGCCGACGCCCGCCTTTTTTGAGAGCGCACGGGTCGTCATGGTAACTGTGCGCAAGTGGGGCGGGTGAGCTTGGGGCAGACTCTGCGCCGCCGAGACGGCCCGCAGATATATTGTTGCGGGGCCGGGCGTCGGCCTTGAGCACGACCACCAGACGGAGCAGTAGAGTCGGCTCGACCGATCACCCGGAATTTAGATCGTACTTCTTCGGAAAACTCTGGAAAAGTACGGGTTCCTTTTTGGACCGAACTTGCCAATAGACAGACCACGTGGGGGTAGGGTCGATTGCCAATTTCAATTTACCTAAATACCCACGTGGTCCAACCTACCGGGGAAATTCACCCTCGACGGCACCCGTATGGAACGAACTGCTTAGCGTGCTCGTTCCGTGTGCGATCCGAGCCGTTTGATCGCCGAGTTCCGTCGATCCCGAATACCCTGTTACAACGGCACAACGTCCTGTCTAATTTTCCAACACGCAGCACGCTCAGTCAATGAAGGAATGGACACGAACGAGCTGAAACATTGAACAATCGGGGTATTTATTTACAATGGGGGGAAATGAGGGGAGCACATTAGGGCAGAGCTAAACCGAATAATTAAGGCACATATGTACAAGCAAAAAACACTTATACAATTCACTACTTATCTTGACTGGCGCCACGAAAACACACATGCACACACCCAAAATGATCGGACCAAATGGTCTTTATTGAGGCCTATCTCGGACCTGTCCGCCTCGTGCGGTCTTCAAGTCGAGTCAACCCGGGCCCCAGCGAGAGGCGAGCTGAACCCCGGCACCGGCGAGCGACCCTTGCGGTTGTTGCGGGGGAATGGTGTCTCTCGAGAGCTCGATCGTGCGGCGGAGGAGGAGGAAGAAGATGACGACGACGACCAAGACCAGCCAGACAGAATCCCTCCTGCAAGGATTCTCTGCTCCTTTATATCCTCTCCGGCGTGCTCACTCAAGTGTCATTCGTTTCTCAAGCGTGGCTCAACCTTTTCCCCACTTGGCGCTTTGCCAAGCGAATCGGTGGGTGGGGGCATAACCTTTCCCACAGTGAGCGTGCAGAGAATGCCGTTTTCATATCACCTTGACCTACAAGCACACTCTAGCGTGGGCTGGGAGCATGCCCCTTCCCTCGTGAGCGGTGGCGCCTGCGGGAGCCGCGGTGTTCCATCGCTCCTTCGAGTATATCGTATACGACCGCTGGAGTCGTCCGCCGCGGCTGATTGATAGTCACCTCTTCGTTATGTGAGTCCCCAACTCCACGCCACCCTCGCCACCTCCTCGCCCAAGGTCCCCCTGCTGCATCGGCCTTAATTGTATTCCCTCTTCGATAAACATTACCATATTTTTTTTTAACTATCTTTCTTCTCATCTTCCCCATCCATCTTCTTCCCCTCGATTACAACGTCTCTCGGTCCAGCAAATCGACCGGACCTCCTTCCCTAGCCCTCACTGCGCTCTCAGGACACACTTATCAGCATGAGGTGCGATCCACTTCCCATGCTGCGCATCCCTCCCCTGCGCCTGAATCGGTAATCGATTTGGAACACACACATCCACAAAAAAACAGACCACCACGGCGCGCCCCGTGCCCGGCACACGAGGTGGCGCAGCCGTGCCCCGGCCCTCAGACGAGGAGGCACGCTCACCGCAGAGTTTCTTGCGCGTACATCGTGCCAAATGACTGCCCCACGCGTCCCTTTTGCCCCCTTTGTTCTCCCGGGCTTCTCCTCGACTGCGTGCCTGCTTGGCCCGTATGCCCCTCCCCTTTGCCCCCTTTCGCCCCCCCCACCACTCCCCCCGCCCCGCTCCCGAACCTCCTGTTGGCATGCTGGGGCGCTGGCTGCCTGTTTCCGCCCCCTCCTCCCGCCCTTCCCCGTTCTGCCCCTGCCGTTTCTTCCTTCCCCAGGAAATCGAACAAATACGCAACACACCGAACCCCACCGTCACCCTCCCGTGCACTCACCATGGCAACGATCTGGGCTCCTCTCTTTATTATCCGGGCCTCTTGAACCCACTGACTCTCTGGCCTGGACATCCTTAACCTACACGCCCTGACTCGCTCTATTGGACCACCAACGCAGACACCCCCTAGTTCTCCCAGCCTCGTTCTTGTAGGGGCACGCTCAGATTTTGCTTGACTGTATGTCCATATCATTAGCCTTTTGTAATGGACTTGCTCTCCATCCGTCGTTGCATCCTGGCGTGTACAATATTCGAGTGTCAGCTTCTTCATGACACATGGAAGAAACGCATCCAGTGACTTCCTTGTGTTGCTAATGGCATCTTCTTTCTTGAGACAATGACTGTGCTTGTCGTCTGTGCTTCACGAATCTTCCCCAAGGAAGTGACAGCTCAGTCTTGTTGCTGCTCATCGCCGAGCTTCTCCAGTTACTTGGGGTCTTCTGGTTCCTGTAACTCTTGTCCTGCTTCTTTCCCCCTTTTGACCCTTGCCTCGGACTTCAGACTTGACTTCTTGTACACATCAACCCGTCCACCCTCTCGTACCTGCACCTGGATTCCCACCTTTGGGATGATTCTTCTTTAGCATAGTCATCAAATATCTTTGAAGTGCGTGGAGGTAGGGCATTGATAAGTGCTGAGCATCAAATGATGACTG
>JAXMNL010001090.1:9613-25002 GCA_035128595.1 Eptatretus atami
CGACGCTCATACACCACTCCATGACATTCACCCCGGGAGACGCGGCTGCATGTTCGCACATGCCCACCGTCATCTCCCGTACATACCGCTCTCTTACACACACTGTCTCTCTCACACGGACCCTCTCACTCACACCCAACCTTTCACTTGGAGAGATGAAGATGTGAGAGCTTTACGAAGTTTGGTTCACATAATTAATCGTACAAAGGCGATTTGATGTACTATAGATGGAATGATCCGAAGCATATTAATCTCCCATAGAACACGAGCTCTCACGTCCTCGGGCAAAGATGGCTTCCCAGATTTGTGGACGATATAACAAGATTTAATAAATTAATGTATTTCAATGAAAGGAATCATTTCCTTCATAAATCCTTATGGGGATATTTAACTGAGTTGAACGAAATTCTGACAGGCCAGACGATGAATATTCAGAACAGGTGTGGTTCATTGTAAAAGAGTAAGAGTGCATTTGATTTCTCGTATCAAACCGTCAGTATTTCTTGAAATATAAATCTGCCTCCATTCCTATAATTCTTTTCATACTAATCAATGGGATATTTATCCTTTATTGTCCTCCAGGACAGTCTTTCCTCCGTTTCCACTTCTGGTAATTCTTATAGCAGATGCGGGCACTTGAGGTTGCTGGAATATTGTTGCGATTCGCGCGGGCGTGCGATCGGCGTAACTCGAATGCGGCAGTGCCAGGACGGCATTCAGTAGTGACTTGAACAGCGGAGTTAGTCAGGGTGGGTCTTTTTTCGACTCACCACATAGTGCAATCGCACCCGCTAGGATAGGTTTTGCGTCAATGACTACCTAAGTATACGCGGATGGTAAACCGGGCGATGTATCGGCCGGCAGTCGATTCGAACGCGATCAGCGGTTCGTTCCGTATGCAGAGATAACGGGCGGAGTTATCGTCGACATGAGGTTCGATTAGATTTCGGGAATTACCACTACAATCTCTGCGATCAGGATGGAGAGTCATAAAAAGAAAGGGAAGGAAGCGAGCGGGAACAGTTTCACAGCAAGCTTTTATTTGCGCGCCACACGCACAAAGCAAGCAGTATATTCGTCACAGTATAATAATAAAGGCAGTTTCACGACAGAAGAACAGTAAAAAGAGATACTCGACTAGACGAACCGGCAAACTTCGCAGGTTCCTTTAACAGACGGGCACAAGCTTTACACAAAAAGAAAGAAGAACACTCATAGGCGAGGAGGCAGACAGGTCGTAGACCAATGTAGTGATCTGGGAGGATGGCTCAGTCACGAGACGAGGAGGTCTTAACCCGGTACTCGGTGACGCGATGGCGGCAAGCGCATGTTGGCGTGCAACCGACTCCGTGCTGGCGTGGTCGGCGAGTCCTCTGGGTGCCTCCGGTGACGGTCGTGGACACGTTTGGTGGGGGGGAACGGGGCCCCTCGGCATATTCAGCGCAAGTGGGGGGGGAATCGTTGATGTCAGGGAGAGGGGTATGGCTGGTGGCTGGATTCGCGAAAGAGTCAGCGACCCACACTGCACCTCGGTGCGTCCGCGTTTCCCGCAACTCTCCGCAACTTCTCCAAGCTACTCCCCTCTCAATAACGTACGCTTAGTCAGCGTGCGAGTGCATTGAGCTCGTATTTTCATATGGTTAAGAGGAGCGATATGCAAATATGCGGATAAAAAGCGAATTGGGGCGGGGCCGCCACCTCCTGTTTAGCCATTGGTCGGGCAAGGGGCGTGAACCTCCTTGATCGCGCATATTTGCATACGGCTTCAATAACGCGATTGAGGCGGGGACAGCCGCTCGCGTTCGGTCCATTGGATGGGAGAGAAGTTGGGCGTGAAGCATTTTTGGATCCGAATTTTCCCCGACGGAAAGGCCGCATTCGGTCGCGGTCGGTGCGTTTGGCACCAATGCGAACGGGCCACTAGAGCCGACGTTAGTGTCAAGGTGGTGCGGTATGTTGGTGTGAGGAGAAAGCGAAGGTGGAGTGGTTGTAGGTGGTTGGCGCTGTGGTGGGGGGTGGTTGTTGAGGATGCTGTTTTGTTTGAATAAAAGATAAGAAAAGAAATGGCTAATCAAAGCGTGCAGCCCGGATGGATACAAATTCTCTATACACGGGTTTGGGCTACTAACATGGACTTATCGAGATATTCACCTGAGGACTCTTTATGGTGTAATGCGAATTTCCACACGTAACAATTTCTTGGAAATTTTTTTGAAAAAACTCAGAGACACAAGGTAAACATGTCGCATCGAATGCGCAGAATGGTAAATGTCTAAGGTACAACATGCATCGAATGGTCTTTGTGACGCTGAAGCATTGTTGTCATGGTAACGCATTTGGTTTAAACAACTATTTCAGTTTTCCTTTGCATGTCATATATGTATTCATATGTAATTATATAATGGTTTGTAATATTGGTGTTACGGTTGGCCTGAAAGTCGTTTTTACCTCCCAGTAAAGCCTTCGTTTTAAACCTTAATATCAGGTTTTTTTGCAGTACTGTACTGAATGTAAATCAATTATTTTTATTGGTGCAACATGGCAAGTTCATCTAGGCCAAGGTCTACAATTAGGTGAGCTTTCTAAAATCTCATTACATCCGATTGACTTGAATTTGAAGAGGATTATTTTTAGGTCTGAATTCCAACTGGCCGATTATTTTTGAGGTCACATATGGACCAAAGTTAACATAGGCCAAAGCTCAACACTGAGTGGTATTTCTAATCTCATTTCATCGATTTTATTGAAATTTGAAGAGAGTATATATATTTGAGGTCAATAATTCACCAGCTATTATTTTTGAGGAAAACTTTTTTGATGGTCAAATGTTGATGATTTAAAATTGTCCAATTTTCATCAGATTGATTGAATTTTAAGAGAATTTTGCATATAGGTCACTGGATCAACCACCATTCACATCCCATTGTTACACTTCACAAGATGACGCGGACGTTATCACACCAAAAGATTGTACTGTCATGAAGATCCACGATTCCAAGATGACCTTATTTGTTCATTTCCTGACAACCTCCAGAAGGCTGTGTCACTCGGCAGAGGTGTTTTTCTTTTGGTGGCGGCTTCTTGCTCTTGTGACCGAGGAATTATCGAATCAAGATGATATTGTGCATCAGCAGCGTGAATCAGAGATGCCCTTGACTCGAAGACGTACGTTGTGAGCTTGGACATCATCGCGCTGGTCACAAACGTCAAAATACTAGCTTAAATGGCATGATGCGAGTCTTCCTCGATCGCTGTTATACATTGTATCACTTTTTCCATCGCTGGGGATTTCGAGAATCAAGCTGGTTTCACATTGTTGCGCAGAAGATACAGTGCGTTTAGAAATCGAATTCACCTGAATGAGAACGTCGTGTGTTTCTTTTTCTTTGGTGGAGGAGCTTCATGCTTGTCTAAGTGGTTCATGCCTCTTAATATGGTTTCGGATGTTCCATCGTGGATACGCAGCTTTTGTGAACGAATGATGAAATAAAGTTGTTTTTCATGAAGCAAATCACTATACGTATACTATTCTGATTATTGGTTTTATTCTAGTTCTAACCGGAGGTAGCAGCTTTTGAAGCATTAGAGCAGTTAGAACAGATGTTATCTTTGGAAGAGCCAATGGCTACTTTGTACATATGAAACGTACATAAAGTTTGATTTTACTAATTATCCTAGGCAAATCTACGACGCAATGAATGAAAGGTGAGATGGAAGTGGAGAAAGTGCGGAAAAGTACATGAGCTGGACCATTTCAGCGTATAATGAACATATTTTTGCACTAGGGTCATCACGATGACGAAACGAGAATTAATCAAATCGGGGACACTCTGAGATTAAGAAAGACAACAAAAGGGGCTCCATGAAGCATGCTGCAGCCCTCTTCCTGACGACCCCAGGTGGCAGCACTGCTTCTGACTGGACGATAAGCGCTGTTGCAATGCACGCGACACGGAAAAGGTGAAAAGTACAAATCAGAGAGATTTATTCATGTAATGAAACTTACTGGTCCGGCTGACCCTGCGATCCCGCGTACGCGAATGTTATTGTGAAGGTGAGCGGAATCTTCATTTTATGATGAGAATGCTTTACAGCTGGATTGCGTTTTATTGTATTGCATTGACCATGAAAACATAGTAGAGAATACTTATTATGCTTATATGGGGTCTGGTTTTATAAAATATGGCAAAAAAACTGAGCTTTTTTCCGGTGATCGGTGGCCGCATCTGAAAGTATGACCGGTGTTATCTGTAAACTTATTTTGTCATTAATCGGATTCTTGACCAGAACATAGCAGTAGCCA
The DNA here is from genome assembly GCA_035128595.1 of Eptatretus atami. Taxonomy (NCBI): domain Eukaryota; kingdom Metazoa; phylum Chordata; class Myxini; order Myxiniformes; family Myxinidae; genus Eptatretus; species Eptatretus atami. The sequence continues at coordinate 13,917 of JAXMNL010001090.1, forward strand.
AATGTGTTTGTAGTGATTTGAAGTGAGATAATTATAGCCGCAGAACAGAATTTATGAAGTCGGTGGTGCATTTTGTTTTTCGCCTCCAAAAAATTCCTCAGGATCGAGTCTGGCACACGCTGTTCTGATTCAGGATACTCGAGTGATGAATAACCCCCAAAAATTATAATTAGCTAAAGAACGCTTTGCCTGATGGCTGTTTGGCATCGGACTAGAAGACGACGGAGTGGGGCGAGCTATTCGGTTACAGACTCGCGGAATGGAGGCGTCGCCAAGGATATTCCGTGAGCGGCGGTCGCTACCGACCCGTGAGAAATAACTCAACACGTGATTGAAGGTTTTCGTCTAAATTGATTAGTATTAATCCGTGACCTATTTCGGGGACCGCCCTCGGTACGCTTGTTCATGAACCAGGTCCCCTTACCGGGTCGATGCCGCTGAAGGGACACTGCAGGGACGTTCGGCTAAAGAACGATCGTTGGGAATAAAGTCCGGCTCGGCTGGATAACGGACTGGAGATGCATTTTCTTTTAATGTATTTGAGAGTATAAACAATAATAATATTGATCTTATATTAAAACACTATATTAACTGAATGAAAATGTATCAATTAATGATAATATGATTCTTGTGTTTACATATGCTCTTGGAAATTAGCATATTATATTTTCTTTGTATGGAAAGGATCACCGTGCTTAAAATTTGTGAACAGGTTGAACTTTGGCCGGTATGTTTTGAATTCGTATAAGAATTGCTTATTTTAAAGCTCTAAAGGAATTTTTTTTTTATACAAGAAAACAAAAGTTGGAATGTGGATTTAAGAAGGTGTCCGATGTATTCACTTAAGCTCAGTGCTTAAGATAATTAATTCCAGTCTGGGAAGAGCACTGACTTTTAACTTACTATGGGAGAGAACTTATCATTATGTCAAAATTATCATACGCGACGCGCTACCAGTACGTTTTGGGGGTGACGCTCACTGACGATCCCTTGAGAAGTCTCCTGCTTGAACTACGGTGCAGGGAGCGTTGGCGCGTCAGGTGTGAGGGAGGGCGGTAGGTGGAGCAGCGGCGAGTGCGTGGAGAAGGGGAGTCAGACGCGAGGTCAAAGGTCGGAGACGCAGATGGGGGGGGGGGGATCCAGACGGAGAATGTTTGGGATTCAGAGAAAGGAAGGCGAAGATCGAGAGCGATGGGGGAGTGAAGACGGGAACTGGCGGAGGAGCGGCGCATGCAGAGATCGATCAAGGTCAGACAAAGAGGATGGGAGATCTTGTGTTGATGTATATGTGAATGTGTATGTGATGTGTATTATTCTTCACATTACATTCACATTAAATTCACACACTTGCACATTAACTTCACGAAGAATGACGGCTTTGCGATTCGTCTTTATTGGCCCTGGGTGCACCAACCACGTCGCGCGCTGGCGGTCAGGTTATCCCGCCAGACCCAATTTGTGGTACGGGCGGTTTAACACTGATCAGATGGTCGAGCGGTCTCTCCTTATTAGAGGTGGAACGTTTGATTTCGAGATTATAGGTGCTTGAAGGGCATGGGGCATAGCGTGCGATTGGGCACAGAAATGGATGCACAGCACAGGGGGGTTTATACTTCGAAGCCATGACAAAACATGGTTGGAGTTACTTAAATGAACCATTTAATGAAAATGCAGATATTAAGAAAGGACAAACAATTCGAATGTTATAATACGTGAGATAACTAAAGTCTAAGTCGAGCACTCTACACCAGCTTAATACAGACAAGGGGAAACTAAAATAAGAAAATCTTCTTTAATCTGCATTAGTTTGTTTCGGAGATGGTTTTGTGGAATTGGCATCGAGGGCTTCAATTTGCCGTGTATCGCGCCAAAATGGTGCAAGTCACTTCTTCTCGCAATGGGACAAACGTACGTAGAATTCGTGAGCGCGTTTCCAACAACAAGGCTGGGACCGTGCGTGCTTCGGCGTCGTCGTCTCCCCGACTGCTATTTGAACACAAGAGGCTCGCGGGTCGCTCCCTCCGACAACAAAGCCAAAGGCAGCATTCCTCCTTCACCACGCGAGCCATCGCCTAACAAGAATACAAGAATCGTGGCGTTTCTTATGATCGGGAAGGCTGCGTGAGCCTGTTTTAACGCATCTCCTACTATGTTATTTCTCGACCGCGTGCGTCCATATCCGCCCTCGTGCGTTCTTCCCAACTAACTCTGATGATGAACCGTGGCGTGCGCTTCCGATTCTCGCTCTGATGACATCACTCGAACCACGTTTCGTCACCGGGAGTGTGCTCGCACGAAACCCAGGAGGCGGGGAGTCCGACGCTTGGCACGTTTGGCTAGCTTCTGAGGTAACGCCACTCATCATTAGCATTAGGGGCGTGATGCTTGCGCACCTTGGAAGCGGGGCTTCTGCCTGGTCGGACGTTTGGCTCGCTTGTTAAAGCAAAAAGTGGGATAATTCAGGGGGCCATCAATACTGGGGAATTTTTCTTACTCCGAGCTAATTACACCGATACCCCGTGTGTACACTACACTTCAGTCAAGTTTACCTGACTTAATTACATGAGATTTCCTCACGTCCACAGACAAAAACACTCTATTCATACTAAATTTCGCGATTAATTCAACATCTACCAATAAGATGTAGTACTGTCGGACCCGACATTCGCAGTTCTGTATTCGGGAACCGCATATTCACGTTCAATTGTGATGCTTCTACATTCGCGCATGTATCTGCGTATTCAGGTTTTTCATGGGATTTTAGATTTTCCTTATTCGGGGTTTTTTCAGACTCCAGCTTATGAAATAGTATATAAAAGAGGCGAAAATAACAACTTGAGAAGATACAAGTGATCACACGGGATGGATCATCACATTCACAAAGTTGTAATCATGTCTTTTTAAATTCTTTGCCATTATGAAAGAGAGCCATATAGGTGGTAAAATATTGGGGTTCCGTCTGGCCTGGTACAGATGTGACGGGGTCGACTTTCAACAATTGGAATTCTCGATAATATAATCATAGATGTCAAAAAGTCAAACACCATTTCAGCCAATCAGAATGTCCTTGGACTCCTTGCGACTTCTTGAGGTGTATCAGCATCTCGGTAAACGTCACGAAGTGAGACTTTTGGAATGTACTCGATGAGGTTTTGATCGGAAACAAAGTCACATTGATTGTGCGAGTGTCATGGTGTGTAGGTTTGTTCTGATAAGGATAGTACTTGACTCTTTTCCCCAGTGAAACAGCGGATTGCTTTCGTATGAGGATGAGGACAGTCGTGGGTTAATGATAGTGCTGGCATTGGACTGGTCTCTTGGAGTTACCTGGAAATCATCAAGCAACCATTAAACATGATTGTGAGATTTTTAGAGAAACATCACTGAAGGCTGGTCCAGGCTGTTAATTCAATCTCGGTGTTTTCTTTTGAAGACAGGTGGTGTTGAGAAATGTTCCAATGTTTTGAAGGTCCTTCCTTGCAATCCACACACCGTCGGGGCGACCCAACATTTCTTTGTAGTGCGTGTTTGGAAGCTTTTGTCGTGTGATAGGGGGAAAGGTCGAGATTAAGGGAAACACGGGATGAAAGACTCGCTATGAGAGTACCGCAAGCTGTTCTTCCATTCCCCTCAAATCGACATGAGGCGAGGATGAACTACACGAATATAATGAAGTAACTGCCTTGGGATACTCATGTATGTTGGTGTGCCATTGGCTTTCGAGGCATGCGGTTCCAGAGGCGACAGTATTGATCACCGAACAAGAATGGGTGAACGTCGCCGAAGGTGACTTACCGTCTGTGTATCAATGGTGCACAATTAAAACAGGGACATAAAATAAAAACTGGGCTGTTGGGCAAGCGAACGTCCGAACAATTCTTGATCTACATCAACGATTCGAATCAGTAACAAAGGAAGAGTCGAAGCCCGAAGACGACGTTAAAGAACAAGAATGTGCTCCACAACAACACCGCCTTTGACAATCATTAAGGAAAATGAACATATGCGCCGCGACAAAGTTCATTGTCACATGGTAAATACCGATTGTTATCTGTTTTATCTCTCCACGATTTTAACTCCATTGTTTGATGTTCCATTTACTCTCCAAATATACTACCAATTAATTTGTGCAAAACACGGTCGACAAAACAGACAAAACTATTATGACGTTGAAAATGGTTATGATGAAAAGACACACAGGCACACTACTGAGCCGAATACGTGTCTGCGGTGATATTCTTTACCGAGTTTGTATTGGAATGAGATATTTCTTGAAATTTTTAAGAAACGTGGCCCTTACCTTATCATTGATTTATCGTATTTATTTTTTTCCTTGTAAAATTAAAATAAACGAGATGAGAATATTTATTTTGCGTTTTCTGGACAATTTTTCTTTTTTATGGTTGCAGGATGGTAGAGGTGTGCACACTCGCCTCTTCGGTGTGTGGTGTGGCCGTATTGCTTAATGGTACGTACATGAGATCAGTGCTGTGCGGATTCAGTTGTCATCACGTGGGCTGGGGAAGGAGGATTGGAAGGCTTGCGGTCCTATTTTAAACGTGCATGATTTGTTACTCGTTCGGATAATATTGGGCGTGGTTTAAAACAGAAACTCAATACCCAGTATTTTCAGTCCTGAGCAATTTTGTTTGAAAGAAGAAGGCGAATCCGTGCTCTCGTGGGTGGCGTTATTTAGCGAAACATGGACGTGGCTTTAATAATGCACCAGTTCTTCACAGTTTGGTCTCTCCCCCGACCCGGAAGATCGTAGGAGTTTCCTACTACCGCGAGACAGTGCGTGGCGAAAAAATTTGGACTTCTCGTTACTTGCTTTTTATTTCCGCGACGCATTCAGCATTCTGAGTTTGCCTTCCGCCATTTTTGGATCATGTCATTGTAGAAGATGCTTTAACGCAGTGGCGTATCAGCAGGGGTATCGGTATTCTTCTTCACCTTGCCGTGTGGATTAACGCGATCGTGGGTCAGCCCGGGGTATTCGTATTTTCCTGCTGACTCAACATCTGGGAATTTTTCTCGCGTTTCGATTGTTCAAGTTACGTGGAGCGTTTAGGACCACGGGACTTTGCATTCGTTGCCACGATCCGCCATGCGAGTCGAAATTATTAATTATTTCGATGCACCACCTTCACAGAATGGGACATTCTTCCCAGAGGAATTGGTTTCTAATGACTGGGGATCTCTATCACTGAAAATCTGTTGAACAGGCAGGGATGGGTCAGGTTTGTGGCCTCTGTGAGCACAACATAGGATTGTGACGTTTAGAGCCACCTTTCGTACCTCCCAGGTTTTTTGTGTTTTTTCGTTTACTCTGGTTACCGCCAGTGGACGGCACAAGAGTAAAATTAAATCGAAAAATATTCATAAAAACTCAAATTACCGGGATAGGGGGAATACATCCTCATTGGCTCGTGTCTGTTTTGATCGTACTGGCAAGTCAAGCCTTCACTGAAGAGAGCATCAATTATTTTGGCAGGAGCTGTTGTTGCTGCAGCTTCAAAATGGGGTTGCATGTACTGTTTCCACGAGGACTTTCATGGAGGGAAGCTTTGAGCTGGTGACTGTTCTCGTCAAATAATTTGTTCGCTTTCACATAAGCTTGATCCGATAGGTTGTTTCTGGATGGTGGTGTTGGGATATGGTGGCTAGAAGTTGGTGAGAAGGTGTTGGAGGTTAGGAGGGTAATACAAGAGTGAATAGTCTTAAAGCTGTTGTTTGATTTTAGGTATATAACAGTAGTATCACATTTGGCCCACTGATAGGATGAAGTGAGGAGGAGAGGATAGTTTTGGGACACACTTTGTGCATGTTGTTTTTAGGGATTAGCGAGAGAGAGTTTGTTTGTGATCGGTAGTGATTTGGAATGGAATGTTGAGCGTTGCAGAAAGGATGTGAGGGGTGTGCATGGTGGGTCCAGGTTTCGAAGTTATAAACGCTGAAGGTATAGAATTACTTGAGTTTTTGGGGACGCTTTAGGATATGGTGGTCTGCCACTTGTTTAGGAGGGCGGAGCAGCACTGATCATTATGAAGTCAGGAGGTATAAAGAGCCAGATAGACATTTATAGTTCGGAGATTAATAGGAAGTTGGTTAAGGATTGTGAAAAACAGGGAGAGAATGTGCTCATAACGCGTCGGTGCTGGTGTGTGATGTAAGTTAAGTTTGAATTTTAAATGATTGGGCCGCTGCGAGCTACTGAAAAGACGTGGTGGCTGGTGAAGGGCCCAGCTTCAACATGAGGCACATGGTGGTGGAATATGAGGTGGATTGCGATTAAGAAAGAAACTGTTTAGGTTTGAAGGAGGGGGTAAGGAGGAATACTTAGTGGTAAACGTGGGGCAAGAAGGAAGTTTACAAGGCTAAAAATGAGTACAGGATTCTTTCAGATGTGTTGAATTATCGATAGTAGAGGGGAGCATTTAGGAATCGAAGCAAATGATCGGTCAAAATAGGATTATCGGAGAAAATGGGTGAAGGATGTTGGGGAAATTGACGGTTTGACTCTGGGAGATTAGAAATGCTTGGAGGGTTACTAAGAGACTGCTTAAATGAGGAGTTCCCTTGGAAAGGATATTTCTGGAGCAGTGGAGGCCGTGCAGGGCCACCACCTGTGAGATACAGAATGAAGGGTGAAAGAAGCATCGATGAAATGAGGGTTGTGAGCGGTGAGCAACTGGTATTTGTCCTGGAGATCTGATTAAGGGCCGTCTTAATCAGCATTGAGGAAGTAGACTACTTGATTGTTGTAGTAACATTGATAGTAGAAATACTTGAGATCAAGTCATCTTCTCTTCTTCAAGTGTTTCTCTTGAGTGTTGTATTAAACGTTAAGACAAAGCAACACCAACACACAACTCGCACCAATTTGGCAATTAAAAAAATAACTGCAGTAGATTAACATTGCAAATACAAATATTATTGCGTAAACAATATATATATTTGCATTAAACATTAAAAGAAATAAATTTGTCAGATAGTTTATGCACAATTATTTATATTATAAATATAATTTGAAAGGGATTTTGATCCGAAGTTCCTTTCCATCGCGGAGGCGAGTAATTATATCCACTCGGCTGAAGAGATTCTCTGAACAATATGGCAGTGGGGTCCCTCGATCGTGGGACCCTGGGCAACTGCCAGGTGCCCATGCCTTAAGACGGCCAGAGCTGAAGGCATTCTGATATTCAGTGGATTGAATTTATCACAATTGGTGAATGCATTATAGAGGAGACACTTGTCCCAGAATGACTTGGTGAAGAGTATTTTTGGGTGAATATGTTAGGTGTGGAACATGAATTACACATAAGAAGTCTCAGGTGAGATATAGATAAGTCCATGTTGTAGTTAGCAAACCCGTTGTATAGAGGGATTATGTGATCACGGGCTGCGACGCTTTGTTAGCCATTTTTCTGTTCTATTTTTATTCACCAACAGCTCTAGCAAACACGCATTCCCACACAGCGCCAGACCACACTACAACCACGCCACTCCACCACCTAGCTACACATTCAATTGCCCTCGCCTTAATAAGGCACGGCGGTCCAGATCTGCGGAGAACAAAACACAACGATGGACTCGTGGAGCTTTTTCCGCATTTTTTCCCCACGCTTGGTGTGAAGAAGGGGGAAGGGCGCTCGCGCGATTGGTGGACATAACAGCGTGGGCGGTCGGGGTGGGAAGCCCTTTTCGAGAACCTCCTGAGAGGAGGGTGGAGCGAAGAACGGGGCGGGCAAGATGGGCGGGCGGGGCCCTACAAAAGGCCGAACGAGTTGGCTTCAGTGTGTCGGTGGTTCGGGGTTTTTTGGTTGTTGTCTGGTTGGTTAGGGTTGTGTGGAGTTCGAGGGAGCCTTTCTGGTTCGGGTCGGAGCTCGTGGTTACTGTGTTCGGGATCCTCGCGCGGCCGTGGGCCCTGTGCAGAGCGCGGGGAAGTAGCGCGAACGAGCCCGTCCGTTCCCCAAGAGCCCCGTCCGAGGCTGTCGGCGCGACGACGCGACTACTGCGGCTGGAGTAAGGATCGACGCGCCAGGGAAGTCGCGACTCCTTTTCTTTGGGGTTTTGTGTAATGTTGTGGCTGGCGCAGTCCGTAAGTATGAACTGTTGTAAGTGTTGCGTGTGTAAGTCTTATTCGGTATAACTTCTGCGTGTTCTGCTTTGTGGTTTCTTTTGCAGAAAATGTATGGCTGTATATAGGTGCTTGCTTGTGTCTGTGTGTGTGAAATAAAGTGGCTGCTGTTGAACTGTTTTCCCGCTTACGCTTCGTCTTTTCCTTTTCATGAACTCTCTTGTCATCACGTAAGGGTTAGTAGTGGTTTAAAACGGCCGGTAATTAATCCGGAACGTCAGGCCGACGATAACTCTGCGTGTTACTCTGTATAGGACGACACGCTTAAGGGTTCGTGTCCGAGTCGGTTGGGCGTGGTACGATTGACCGGTCGACCACTCGGCAGGTACTGTAGGTAGGTGATTTGGGCGAGAACCTTCCTGCGACGGGTGGGCAATTGGCACGACTCGTGTGAGGTCTAAACCTCCACCGTGAATGGCTCCGGCGTTTGTTCGAGAGGGTCACGACTGAATTGTCCGTTCGGTGGGCGAGGCGGCCGCCATTCGAGTTAGTGGCCGATGACGACGCGCGCGCATTCGCAACACTGGTGGTCAGCAGAGCGGGAAACAATTCCCGTCCTCCAAACTAAATTCACGGAACCGGATCAGGGGTGAGTGACGCGACCTCCGTGTTCCAAATTCGACGACGTTAAAAAAAAAATTATCCCTTAACGAGAGTAAAGTGGCGTTTAAGCGAGCAGGGTGCGGGGGGGTAGAAATGTATATGTCTTTTTAATAGAATCCATGCCAGGAGGTACTTGTATTACAAATCCGTGGGGAAGCTCACCCATATCCTGAGCATCGGACTTTATCAGGCAGGTGAGTCGCTAATGGGGCGCTGGATCGCACCTCAGCGCGACACGGAGGAGGGCTATTTTGGCGCTGCGGATGGCGCACACGAGGCGCTGTCCACAGGCCGGTTAAACACGTGGGAATGGCGGCGAGGCAGCGGACTCAGCGGGCCTTCGGAACAATTGGAGGAAGAATGGAAACGGTCGAACAAGAAACAAGGAGCAGACTTGGAAGTAAACAACTAATAAAATGTTGGAGGAGGCAGTCAACAAACAGCAAAGAAAAAGCAACAACCACAAAAAAAAAAAAAGAAAAAACACAACAACACAACAACCTACAGGCTGGGGGAGAGTGAGGGAATACAGTTGGAAGAAAAATGTGAACACGGTTTGGAATTAAAGACTAAAGCTGATAAACAGGCGGAGATAGAGAACGAGATAGGAAGGAAGCGACAAATAGAAATAGGAAAGGAATGGCGGAAGTCTAGGAGATTGGTGGAGGAATGAAAAATTGGTTGTGAAGGAGCAATGCCAAAAGAGGTGAGGGGACCAGTATGTGAAAATGGAGAAAAATTGAGTACGTGAACAAACAAGAGAGGGGATACAAACGAACTGAGAGTGTTAAAAGAGGAGAAGGAACAGAGAATGAAACGTTGGGGAACCACACTGTCAAGATCGAACAGATGGAGCGCAAGGCAGATGCAAGAATGAGGACAGGAGAAGTGGAATAAGGAAATAGCCAAAGAAAAGATGAGCAGGAGAAAGAAATTAGTCAGTTTGAAAGAATGACGAGATGCAGAATGGGAACAAGGAAGACAGTGGAATAAAAACTGAAAGAGTATGAATTTGAAACTGAACAAGGAAGAATAGGTTGAAATACGAGGAGAAAAGTGAAGGAGAGAATGAAAGCAGGAAGGAGAATAGGAGATTGGAAGACACAACGATTGAGGAGGAGAACAGATGGGGATAAGACGAGAGGGGACCAATGGGATAGAAAACAAAGGAACATGATTTGAGATTGACCAAATTAAAAAAAGGCAAGGCTGGTGAGTGCGAGGATGATGGACAAAGAACAGCGATGAACACCAAAAGGAAATAACAAATGAAGAAAACACGAATACTGGAGAAGGAAGGGACGGGAGGGAAACAAGAAGCAGTAATATGAACGCAGCAGAATGAAACACAAAGGAGTTAACCAATATGAAGCAAACATGAATGGAAGGAAGGACAGGGGAACAAGGAAGGTAATGAGGAACAGCGATGAGACAGGAGGGAATGAGCCAATTGAAGAAGATGAGATGGAAATGAAGAGAGGAGAAGAATGTGGGAGGTAGAACAAGAAAATGTGAGTTTTGAATTGGAAAACAACGGGAAGCAAGATTTGGAGTCCCGGAGATTGAAAAACTCGAGAGGGAACGAAGTCGGGAGGAGGAGCGACTCAGAAGGAGCCAGGAAGTGAACACGCATAAGTGGGATGTGTGACAGCACACAAGGGGCAATGTCGGTGGTGCAGGACTTGATAGACCCATCGTTCGTGATGAAGGAACAGTTTAGCGACCCTAATAAGGAGACAACAAATAAAATGGAGAAGAGGGTTAGAACCGTTATGGAGGTGGATGTGTGACAGCACAAAGGAGCAATGTGGGTGGTACAGGACTTAATCGAGCCCACTGTCGGATGAAGCCAAAATTTTTGGGACCAAAAACCCCCCTTCTTTTGGATAATAAAGGGGAGACCACAAAATAAAAAATTGGGGAAGACGAGGGAGTAACAAAGACAAAGAATTGGAATTAAAGTATTGCCAGAGACACGGGAGATAGAGAGTGATTGGAAGGGGTTAGTGACAACACTCACACTTGAAGGTGTGGAGGCCATGAGGGGGAGTGGCGGACTGTCCGTGTGACCCGGTGCAAGCAGGTGGATGGCTTTCCTTCGGGAACAGGGGGAGCGCCATTTCTCCTTGAAGCTTGTTAATCAGACCAGGTGGGTTCGGTGTGGTCAAGCGAAGTTCGAGGGGGCGAGTGCTGCGAACGGGTGGCGTGTCTGGCGTTGGGGGGTTATGGGCCGGAACCCTTGTGGGGACACGAATCCCAGTGTGGTTGTACAGGTGTGTGTGTTTGCGAGTGTGGCGGAGTGCGTGCTTTCCACGCATGGTGTGGAGTGAGACCCCTGTGCAA
>JAXMNL010001091.1:2693-24993 GCA_035128595.1 Eptatretus atami
AAATGTAATACTGGTACCTGCTTGTCCATCATCAATGCCATACATGACAAACTATTGCTACAGTCCCTCTTAATATGCTTGACAGCCCTCCTGACCTGCAAACGGTTCCTTCCTGCCAACATGAACCGCCATTTGTCAGTTTCTTGGTGACCATTACAAATGTCAATCGCTTGTTCTGGAGAGCCTCAGATCATGTTATTTCCTCAGCAAACTGTCCAATGTGTCCAAACCTATCAGGCCGGTTCAGCAGAGTTCTGACAGATTAATGACAGCAAGACCTTCCCATCCGAGGCACTAAATTTGTTGTGTACACATTGAGAATTTGTAAGAGCCACAATAATCACCTTGGGTCGTGGAATGGGTGCAAACTGAGCCTGCGTTCTCTTTATTCATATACCATTTGCTCGGCTACATCACAACTCTACTGGGTGTTACAGGATACAAAAGAAAACCATAATTTTCAATGCCATTTCAAATTACACCACAGCGACTGGACTGACATTGAGCATTGTATCTATCTGCAAAGCATTTTTAGGAAATTCACAAAAAGATGGGTTTTCTAGAGTGACAAGGAAGTGAGTGTTCTTACTCTTTTATGAGCCTTGCAAGGCACTCCCTGTGCTTACCCCAATGTATGCTTCCTCAAACCACACCCCTGCCCTGGCCACTCGAAGGCGGGCTCTGGACCTAACCCTAATCGGTCCTCGCTCTCCAACGCTATCTCTTTTGCCTGTCACTCGTCCATACCCGACTCCCATTAATTTATAAAACCCAATTTAGCCCCAACTTTTTTTGTTTTGTTTTGGGTTTTTATTTAACTTCCCCCTCTATAATTTCGTCCCTAAGCCCCCTTTAGTCGCCTTGTTCGGCTAACCTAATCGTCCCCTAGCCTACTCCAACCCCACGTTCCTTCCCGGAAGGGAAATAAGGAGAGCTGCGTCCTGTGTCGAGGCCCAACCTTAAGCCTCAAAGATGGCCTCCCGCAGACTTCAAGCGATCTTTAACTGTCGCAAAGTGGGTCCAGCGGCCCTCATCAACGAGAGCGAAGGGATGGATGGTGCGGAGCGGGTAACACTTCCTAATTCTGACCCTAACCATGTAACCTTTAAACTACCCCGGGGCTTTCAGCAATCGCCTCTCGCTTAAAATATTGGTTCCTATCAAACGCCAGATTTTCCCCGTCGCCCGTTTTGTTGGTTCGTCCTGTAGCATTTTTGGCCTCGCTCCCTCAATTGTTTTCTCTTTTTGTGCCCTCACACGGTCTCATGGCTGGGACGCGTGGCTTCCCTCTTAGCAGCTATCGACCTGCCTTGCTGATTCTCGCTGACGATGGCACGCTTCTCGGGCACTACACCTGCTCCGAGCCTACGCAGCTCCCTAAAACCTTGGGGAGTGCCCCCCATGGCAACTCCCTGAAACGCTCATGTTGGCCAGGCTAGCTTCCCGGGCCCCTTTCCGAGGGTTACCGTCGTCCACAACACTGCCACGTGGCTAATGGCGGCCCAGGCCCCAACGCACCAATGCGGGCGCACGCCGTGGCCCACTAACGCTATCCGCGGCCCCCACCCATGGGCCCCTTGGCATACCAACGGCCGCTAGCCCGAGTGTCCCTCGGGGTACCCACTGCATGCGATACTCAGCCTTTCAAGCCTACGCTCCAGCCGTCAGTTCAGGGCTCCTGCAGCTCCCTCCAAACAAGTTTCGAGCACTACTTTCCCACCAAACAACAAACGACTTCCAATTTTTGTTCATTTAAGCTACCCACTAACTACTTTACACCTGTACCGGGTCCCTATTGGGTCGGGAGTCACTTCCTCCCCCAATCACATCATCGCACATGGCATTGCCACATTCGCTCACATACACACAGACTTCCAGCTCGCGCCTCACTTCATCACCAACAACATGCTTCCCACTTCACAACGCACACTGCTTCAACACACCCACCGCTGAATCTCCTGCATCCTGCTCACTAAGCATCACCTAACTAACTCGTGCTCCCACTCGTCCCCTTATACTAATAGCACGTTCCTTTTATTTACACTACGTAGCTAACTCGACGTCCACCTCTAACACATTCACTGTCAGTCACTGTTCTGCCAAGATCATTTAAAAATCATTTTCCCATCCTTAAATCTGGCGACAATCCTCCCGACCTAAATGCCATTCCACCGGGCCCAGAGGACTTCACCCTGCCCCATGGAGCCGGTCTCAGCTAAGCTAACCGACTTCCCCCTAACTAGTTTTTCATCTGTGCCCAGGTTCAGGGGGGTCTTCCACCCCTTCGCCCAGGGTGAATACTTTGTTCACTTAGCTCATGGTCCGAAACGCGAGGCTTGGTTTTTTTTTTTTTTTTATTGCGTCAGGCACCAGCGGGCACACTGTCGGCAACCTGTGGCACGCGCGCGGCAATCACAGCCGCGCAACTTTGGGCGGTGAACGTCATGGCAGCTGTTCGCGGTCCTCGTTCCCGCTCTTGGGACCGGTACCATCGCGGCAGGGATTCACGCTTCCTGCGGAATTCCAACCATACACGCAGCCATGACGTCACCCGGGCGCATAAAAAAATACAAAAAAACACAAGCCTCGCGTCTCGAGGGGTTCCGCCACGCGAACACATGTGGCTCTGCCCGTTGGAGCTTAACACCACGCCCGCGTGGAGAACCAGTCCGGGGATCTTAAAGTCATATTATCCGAAATCCTGCCTAACCTTTGTCCTCTATCTCCGCGGGATTCGCACATCCTACACGCTGTGCTGCGTTTCCGGACTTGGGCTTACACTCCCGCATATCGAAGCAGCGTTGGCGGCTCTCGTTGCGTTGCACAGCATGGACCACGCCCTCGCCGCATCGCTGTCCTGGGTGGAAAACCCGGGCACGGTTCCCAAAACAGATATTGTCTAGGCCGCTATTCGGTTTTGTCTCTGTCGCGTCGTCTCCGTTCCACGCACACAACTTCCCTGGTGCGTGTTACAGTTACGCTCACACTCCATCCACTGCATTCCACACCGGGAGAACGTGGCTGCAATGTCTCACACAATTGCCCACCGTCATCCCCTTAACATAGAGCCGCTTTTCTTCGTACCCACTGTCCCTTCACTACTCCGGCCCGCTCAACTCACGTCGTGCCGTTTCCTCAACACACATCCATACCACTTCACACCGGGGTCGCTTTCCACACACGGGGGGCCCTCACACCTTGCACACGAACACACTGGGACAACCAACACTGGGGATCAGTGCCACCTACTAAGGGGTTCCGGGGTCTTCTTTACCCTTCCAAGCTCTCCTATGCTTCCTGTCCACAGCACCCGTCCCGCTCGACTCGCTCGATCACGACGCGAACTCACCTGGTCGTGAGTCGCTCAAAGGGGAATACTCCCTCTCCCTCGTTTTCCTGGGGAGGCCATACCGGCTGTCTCGCACCAGGGGTCCCGAACAGTCTGCCAGCTCACAGCCCCATTATCCTCCACTAACCTCCGTGTGTGTGGTGCTCGTCCTTAACCCGTTCACATTCACCTCTATCTCCTGTGTCTCCTTGGCCAACTCGGTCACCCTCTTCACCCTTTAGCCTCCCTTGTCTCCACTATTTTCTTTCGCTTTGGTCGTCACCTTTCTCGTGTCTCTTGTCTCACGTTTTCGGTCACCCATTTAATTTTTCTCTCTGTGTCGACAGTCACTGTTGCTCTCTAGTGCTCCGTCACTTTACCAGATCTTCTCCGTCCAACACATCCCCCGAAATTATTTTTTTGTTCCCGCCTTCACCGCGGCCCTGTTACGGCCGTTGCCACTCCCGCCCCGAGCTCGGTTCGTTTTTCCAGCACGTGGCCGTCGCGATTTTGAGCTCCATACTGGCCCGCTGTTTTGCTCCTTTCTCAGCCATTTGCCTTATTATGCCTGCCTGCATGGCCACGGTTATTTCGCGGATCTCAACCAGCCGCAGTGTTTTTTGCGCTATATCGCTTCCATGTTCCATCTCCATTTTACTGTTTATCTCCCTCCAGCCCGGCGAGAATAGCTGGGCCAGTAGGGTGCCTTGGGTGAGTTTCCGTTTCGGCAGGGATCGGTTTTGGGTAGGGTTTCGGAGGAGGGGAGGGGTTAGTGGGAGGAGGTGCCATATCACCGTTTTGTGGCGGCCGCCTGCTGCGCCCATTTCGCGGCTCGTGGTTCGATTGGGGGGGAAATTGGGTTCCTGCTCATGTCAAGAAATTTCTGCTCGGGCTTTCGTCCTGGACCATGATTCTACATTCAAACGACATAACACATTTTCTTTACCCCCGGACCGCTCATGCCTTGAAACGCATCTATTCTCATGAAGGGGTTTATATTTTTGGCCTGCTCGTAATTTGGAGGGAATCGGGGGTCCGCTTCCTCTGCACCCTGGATCGATTCCCTGTGATTTAGCTGGAGACGGGAGAGTTTGTTTCCCTCGTCTCTGAACACCAGTGTTGCGAATTCGCGCCCGCCGGAGATGCGAACGCCCACCTGTGACTCCGAATCGTGGCACGTCGCCCACCGGACGGAAGAATTCAGGGTCGTGACCCTCTCGGACCAACGTCCGGGAGCTAGTCACGGGTGGGGGGGTTTTTAACCTCACCACGATCATGCATTGCCCACATTTCCTTCCGCTGCTATGTGATAGGGTTTGCATCGCCAAAATTTCGATCTATTCTAAGTTAGCCTGGGCGACGATGGTCGATGCCGGGCGTCGCACCACGTCTCACAAGGTCGCGACTCCGGACACGAAACCGCTTAGCGGTCCGTTCCCAGTGCCTTGCATGTGATAACGCGAGCGGTGGTTTAATCCGTCGGCCTCGACGTGTTTCGCGATTAATTAATCGGCGTATAAAGCCCAACTATTGAACCCTTTACTGAAAGCAGGATAGGAGGGTCAATTAAAAGGAAGGAGTACGAAGTGAAACGGGAAAACAGTTTCAACACGAAATGCAACTATTTTTATTCTGCCGGCAACGACGGAAAGCACGTATATACAGCCACAATAAAATCAAAATGCAAGACATATAGAAAGCGAAAAGCAAGAGTTTAAAAACACCAAATACGCGTAACACACGGCAACAACTTATACAGTTTACTTTACATGATCGGCGCCTAACACACATTTCATTGATAAGCAAAGGAAAGAAGCCACCATCATAGACAGGAGGGGCAGACGGGGCCCTTGTGGGCCTTGTGGCGAGGGAGCTTGGCAGACGCGAACGAGTCCCCACGAGACGCTGTTGCAGGTTACCTGCACCCTCGTTGAGTGGTGGCGGATGGTTGGGCGAGCTCTCTCCGTTGCGCTCCTTGTACGAGCGCGCAGGTCCGCCCGCGACAGCTGGCAAGAGCGGCGCCTGCCAGTCCGGCCGTCCCCTCCGCGGTCCGGACTCTCCACCGACTGCAGCTCCAACGAGCTGGGGTCGCTTACGGACCGCTCTCCAAGACCCAGATGGGCAAGAAGAACATGAACCGCCGACGACACTGACACACCTCACCGACCCGCCCTGACCTGACTCCATGACCTCTTCTCAGCGGCGCTCCATGCGCGCCTTTATTTCCGCCGGCCCGCCCCTCCCTCTTCTGCGGCACGCGGGGGGGGGGGGGGGGGGGAACATTCCCACCAAGAGAATCGAGGCGCGGAAGCTTGAGTTTCCAACCGTCATTCTTGTTTAACCAAGGGAAATCGGGTTGGGAGTTGAGTTCGCAACCGTCATTCATTGTTTACCAGAGAAAATGTCGGGGTGGGAGTGAGTTCACAACGCGTCATTCTTTGTTTACCATTAGAATAATCGGGGTGGGAATTGTTGTTTGATTCCCCTTTTGTGTTCAATAGGGAGATGTTGACGGTTGCTAGGCGGAGTGGTGAGGAGGCGTGGTTGTTTTGAGAGGTCATGTGTGGTTTGGTTGTTGGAAGCGGCGTTGGTGGTATGTTGGTTGTTGTGTTTGATGGCGGTTTGTTAGACGTGGTTGGTTGCAAAATAAAAGATAGATAAGAAACCGCCTAACTCAAAAGCATCGCAGCCCCTTTGAATGAAATCACATATAATTCCCTCGAGACAACGTTGATTTGCACTAGACACATGTACTTAGAGATAAATCTGGGCACCTACGGGCCCTTCATTGGTGTAGTGCGGATTTCCAACTATGTTCCGTAATTCAATATTAGTATATTTTTTATATATATTATTTATATATTATATATATATATTATATATATATATAATATACTATAGTAGTATATCGTGTTGGTGTATTATGTTCGTCTGTCTGTCTTCTGTCCGTTCCGTTTTATTGGCCTGGTGTTTCCGTTCCGTATCCGTCCGTTTTTCCGTTCCTGTCCGCAGCTTAAACTCCCAAGTTTTTAAACTTTCACGTCTATAATTTGGTAACATAGGTAGCAGACTGTAGGAAGACGGTGTGTCGCGACTAACCGTAGTCGTTCATCTAAAGTGTTAGCCATGGCCAAAAAGGATGCTTGTTTTTCCATTCCGTCCTTTCTCAACACTCTCTAACTCCCAAAAGTTTTTTCAAACTTCCACGTTTCATTTTGAGTACATAGCGTGCAGACTCTGGAGACGGTGGGTGGTGACATACCATTCGTCATCTAAAGTGGTTGCCATGGCACCAGGATGCTCTTTCATCCGTTCCTTTCCGTCCACTCTACTCCCAAAGTATTATCAACTTTCATGTTTTCATTATTTATTTGTTACGTTAGCTACAGAACTCGTGGAGTACCGGTGTGGTCATGACATAACGTTGTCTCTTAAATGGTTTGCGATTTGGAACCAGGTTATGCTGTTTTGCATCCCATTCCTGTCCCGCTTACGTCTAATCCCAAAGTTTTCAACTAATTCATGTTTCATATTTGGTACGTAGGTAACAGACTGTGGAGACGGTGGTGTCGCGACATACGTTCGTCATTCTGAGTGGTTGGTCATGGTCAACGCAGGATTTGTTTTCCATCCGTTTCCTTTCTGCAACTCTAACTCTCAAAGTTTTCACTATTCACGGTTTCCATGTTTGGTACATAAGGTACAGACTTGGTGAAGACGGTGTGTCCGCGGACAGATTATCGTTCGGCAATCTTAAAGGTGGTTTGCGCATGGTAACCAGGGGATGCTTGTTTTTCCATCTCCTTCCTTTCCGCACTCTTAACTCCAAAAGTTTTCACTTTCACGTTTTCATATTTGGTTAGCATAGGTACAGACTGGGAGAGGTGGGGCGGTGGGTGTTCGCTGACATAGTCGTATCTGAAGAGTTGCCAATGGCAACTTCAGGATTGCGTTTTTCATGTAGTACAAATTCTGTTTATGATATCCTTCTTGTTCGGTGTTGTATATTGTTCTCATTTGTGGCCTCTTGTTACTGATTACGAAATCTCCAAATTACATTTATATTTGCTTTATAAAATTATTTTGGGTTCTAGACATTCACTTGCAACTGTTTTTTATAAAAAATATTAATTATTAGACTAGTCTTTTATAAACGATAAATGTATAAACAGGCGAGCATTGGGTGGCTTTGACACTAACATCTGGTTTCATTTTCACTTCACAACTCCTACCAGTCTTCTCTTTCTTCTTCCTTTCGGTCTGCTCCGGTGTAGGGGTCGCCAACAGCGGATCATACCGTAATCGGATTCCCGCATAGGATTGGCAACAGGTTTTACGCCGGAGTGCCCTTCCTGACGCAACCCTGGTCGCCTCTTATGACACAGGGATATGGTACACCTATTTAACGGGTATTCACCGGCGCCAGTACACTGGTACTTATTTTTTGCTCCGACCTCGGAAGGATGATTAGGGGCTGAGTCAACCGCCCTGATGTAATTAATTCAGTGGCCCAAACGGGGCCTTGGAATTCCAGGACCTTTTGGATCCCCACCAGCTTGCTGGCCTTCTAACCACTGATGCCAAATCACACGGTCTCCCGACTCCACACTCTACCTAGGTGTTCTCTAAATTTCTCCTACTGTGCTCTCCTTCGTCGTCCCTTAATCCTAATGCCGTTCCAGTTTAATTCTACTGCTAAGCTTACGTCCCCACCACACATTCCATGTCTGTCCATGTCTCCGCAAAAATCCATTTCCCATTCCTTAAATATAAATCCTACTTTCGCGCACGAACCTTGTCCCACTGGCCCATATGAGTAAATGTTCATGACCCCATGAGGCCCGGTCTTTATAACTAAGCTAACCCTTCCCACTAAACTATTTCTCCGATACCCAAACTAGGATGCTTTGCCACATCCTGGCTTGGGGCCGTGTACTGCGGGGCAAGGCTTTACGAGCCTTGCCACCTCCCGTGAGAGCGGTGGTCCTGGCTCCGGCTACTCCAGTCGCAATCCATCCATGAGGGCGTAAGGTCGCCCTTATAGGGTCTCCAGGCGTCCGCGTGGACGATCGGGGGAAGGCCCGTGGTCGCCATTTTGATCTTTATGACGACACATCACTATTTGCGCCAAGGAGGAACCCCTGCCCCTGCCAGGGCGAGGTGAATTTCGGGCATTCTGCCCTTCCTGCCGCCGGGGATTGAAGAACAAATCTTCGTTCCCGGAGTAACTCACTCCGCGCTGGCTTCTGGTGGGTCATATCTGTGCTATCCAATTTTCACACCTGCCTGTGTGGAGTTGTCAACTGGAGCGAGAGGCAATGGACTTTTTCCATGCCTTTCCGCTGACATGCGTAGCCCTTACCGCTGGGGGTACATCGGGAACACTCAGCAAATCGACGGGGGCTTGCAGCTCCCGTACGTAACATGAGCAAGGCGCTGGGCTACAGGCGGTGGGCTTCATGTTACGAGTCGTGTTATATAGGCCATCAGAGATACGGGAGATGTTCGTTCTCGTCATGCCTGACAATCGGCGGTGGGAAGAGGCAATTGTTGAATTAATAGTTCTATTGAAGCTCTCCACCATGCCATCAGGTTGTTGGTCTTAGGGGGCGTTGTACAGGTCTTTCGAATTTCATAGGAGATGCACACTTATTATTAAGCAATTCATCTCAAAAATTTCCACCCTGGTCGGTGTGGCAGCTTCTCCGGAATCCGTGCCGGACATAACAGATCCTTCTACGAAGGCTGTGCCACAACCCCGGGCTTTCTTGGTGTGGGAAGGGCAGAGGCCTCCGGCTCATTTATTTGAGTAGTGCCATAATCACGAGGATGGTATCGATTACCATTGGCGAGTTTGGGGAGTGGTCCAAAAATGTCCATGGCCACTCGCTCAGGGCCACTCGCTTCAACCCTGATGTAGTTGGAGCGGGGCCCTGCATCCTCTCATGCCGGTCCCTTTTTACCCCTCAGGCCGCCGAATTGGGCTGAAAAAGGGGTGATTGTCGTCAAGTAGCGTTGGTCCGGGTGTTCCCGTCCGTCCGTCCATCCGTCTGTCAAACTTTTGGTTTCCGTCGATTTCCGAGGAAGAACGCCTTTGTGCGATTAAATCCATTTTTGCAGGGTGTATTGGGGTTGAGTAAGGAAGGTCCTTCGAAAATGGGCGCTGGCTGACGAATTTTCCAAATGTGGCGTCCAATGGCAGCCCATCTTGAAAATGGTTCCGTCGATTTTGGAGGAGAACGCCTTGTTCCGATTAAAATCCATTTGTTTGCAGGGCGTGTTGGGATTGAGTAGAGGAAGGGTTCTTCGAAAATGGGTTGCGCTGCGATTTTCAATGTGGCCTCCATCGGCAAGCGCATCTTGAAATTGGTTTCCGTCAACTTTCGAGAACGCCTTGTCCGATTAAATCCATTTTTGCAGGTGTGGTTGGGGTTGAGTAAAGGAAGGTTCCTTTTCGAAAATGGCGCCGGCGCTGGATGCGATTTTCATGTGGCCCTGTTATCCATGGCAGCCATCTTGAAATTGGTTTTTCCCGTCGATTTCGAGGAGAACTCTCTTGTGTGATTTAATCCCATTTTTGCAGTGTGTGTTGGGGCTGGGAAGAGGAACGGTTCCTTTCGATAGTAAGCGCAATTTTTGATTCTTGGCTAGGCACCAGGGGGCCCAAAATAAGTTATATACCACACATCGCCACATAAAATTTCTTTACTCGAAATCCTACTCGGTTTGATACAACTTCGCTTCATAACACACTGTGTAGTTGGTGAGCAGCGTGCTCTAACTGAGCTGCATCATCGGGATATCCTGCTTCCTTTTACAATGCATGGGCTGACGGGGTTACGCCCAGCTTTTTGCGGAGCTATTTTTATTTGGCAGTACAGGTGTCGCATCTCGACACCAGTCCTGTACATCGCACCCCTGTTTACCCAATAAAACCAACCGGCTGGGACCCGAGATGTTGTTTTGGTCTGCCCTAAATGTCCAACCGGGCAGGGTACCATGCACCTGTTCCAAAATTTGGGTCTTAAATTGGTCTGAGACTCAACCAGCCCAAGAAGTTCTCTGAGGGAATTCTCCATGCACTTGCCGAATACAGAGATGTTTGTCCCTTCATTTTGTAGGGTTTTCCACTGAGCGCCATACGCCTTTGTTCGTGCTCCGAATGGGGTGACCTCCTCCCCAACTGGTCTCTGTTTACTCGCCACTTGTACAGCGGGCCCTATCACGGGTCTTCCAGTTGGCCCGTGCTCCACGGCCGAAATCGCCAAATTCTTTCATCCAACGGTTAGTGAACAAATTGGGGGCTACCACCCAGGCCGCAACGGGCTAGGACTTCTGTACTCCCGTACAAGTAACGGGTGGAAATCGCTCACGCAGATTTCAGCATGGCCAATTAGCTCCTTGGCAGGTGAACCAATATTTCGTGTCGGTGTGCGACTCATGACCCCGACTTTATAATACGCGATCACTCTTTCCACGCCCCCCTGTGCTTGAGACAAGACCTGTCATTCCACTCCTTCTGGCTTGCATCCGTGCCGCAGGGTATACATCCCGGCTCGGTGGGGTATGCTAAAACGGTGTGGATGTCAAAGCTACCCCTTTAATTTGAGGAAGGCCTGATGGCATTCCCCCCGTCAATTAAATACCGACGCACTTCTCTTGTAAGCGGTGAAGAGGGTCTAGCTATGTCCGCCAATTTTGCCACAAAGCGACGGTAGTAGGAAGGCAGAGACCGACCAAAAACCGCCGTACTGTTTTGACGTTACGGGTACGGGCCCACTCTCTAACACTGTAATTTTCCCTGGGTCAGTTTTTCAACCCATCACGGCCTATCACTTTTGCCGAGATAGGCGCACTTCCTTTGCGAGCCAAAGTACATTTGTCGACAGGGCCAACTTCAACCCTGCCCTGCCCTGAGGCGGCCCAAACACTGGTCCAAATTCGCTATTGCCTGGGAAGATGTTTTGGCATGCAACCGGACATGCATCCAGGTAGCACCAGGCATGATTGCCATGGCATGCCGGCCCAGCACACCGCTGCATCAATCTCTCAAAAACGTGGTGGGGGCGTTTGCACAACCGAACAAGGATCACAAGTGAACTGATACAGTCCCTTCCCTTTAGAAAATGCTGTTTTCCTCCTTCCGCTTCTTATGACCAATTGGTCCGTGGGGCCGGATCTCAGTGGCCGAGCTACGACGCGTAGGTGGAGCAGTGGAGTCGTCTCCACCGGAACACCCGGAAATTTTAAGATCATGCTTCTCGAAGAACTCCGAAAGGGCAAACATTTCCCTTAACGAAGACCGAAAGATGCCAATAGGCGTCGACCACAAGTGGGGTAGTGTCAAATTGCGCATTTCAATATAACCTAAATACCCACGTCGTCAAACTACCAGGGAAATTCCACCCTCGGCAGGATCGTGCGATCCGGGCCATTACCGAGCCCGGATCCGAGTCGTACCCCTAGCGGAGAGTACCAAGAACCGCTGACGGGCCAATTGCATGATTTACGGCAACAATGAGGACATCCTAATTCCCAAACCGAACCCTGGCAGAAATGACAAAGAATGAGCTGGTACATTCAAAAGAGGGGATTTATTTACAATGGGGGGAAGGGAAGCACACAAAGAGGCGAGTTACCCGAATAAGGAATGCTAATGTACAATGAGCAAAAAGAAACACTTACAGCGATTCTATTTGAAGAGACAGGGGCCCACGGACACACACACACACATAAATCCCGCAGAAAGAGGTGGAGCCTCGATTGTCTTTAATTGATACCCCCAGCTCGGAGGGAAGGTGGAGTGGAGGTAAAGACGTGCTGGCTACCTGGGCCCGCGTTCGCTGCGGCTTCGACGTCGCGCACCCTTCCCGGACACCCACATCGCCAAAGAGCGACCAGGGCAGCCGAACCCCAGAGGAAGGCGAGATGAAGGTGGTCTCCCGTGACAGAGAATGGTCGACCGGCTTGATATGAATGCGCCAGACGAGAACACCATCGGATGCGCCGCGATGCAGTCAGCTGCAGACCCAGCCAGACGTGCACTCGAGCAGACCGGATTGCATCTTTAAAATTCCTTCTTTCGTCACTTTTGGCGGCGCGGTCCCGCCTCATCGCCCATTGTGTGGAAATGACGGCATACCTTTCGTTGGCGCGCCAGCCAGAGGAGAAGCGGTTCGTGACCATATTTGGTTGCCGAAACCCAGCACACCAACTTCCAGGGAAACCCCCGCCTAGCACACTTGACTCCCGCCCACGTATGTGCTGACATGCAAGTGTTGCTTTGGTTGCCGGTGGGTGATTGGTTGGAAGGAGCGAAGGCAAACGTGTTCGTTGTTGTCGTTGTTGATTAAATGTACAAATCCTAACTATGAAAACTAATCCACAGCCTGCACGTACAATTGATCACCATTAAACATAGGACTGGGACCCAAAATAGAAAGCACACACTTACGCGATATAACTGTTCTATGAGGACCTGAATGTTGAGTGCCTCAGATTCATAACAAGTATCTTGCACTTGGTAAACGGTATCGAGCAATTCAGTGTTGGTGAGAAACTAACCCGACCAGTCCAATGGGGGATATTGAGCTGTAAATCCTTTTTCTTCCATAAGGAAACATCAAAAATAATGAAGAGGATCATAGCTTCTGTGTAGTTCTGTTAAGGGCTGTATGTACCAATGGATTGCTGATGAAGAGGAATTGAAGGTGATCCATATGTTCACAGGTAATATTTAGCAGACACTTCCGTGGCCTCTGGCAAATTAATATAGCGGTTTGAAATGTGTGTCATCAGATGGTCACTTCTTGATCGATAACCATCTTGATTGAGTTGTCACTGTTGGTCAACTCAATGGCAGATTTGAGAGAAACTAGTGGGGCGCATAGGTGCGTGCCCGTAGGTGGCGTGCCAGTAATGTGCAGCTGTCGTTCCTTTCGCTCTCGTAAACGACTGACTGATTGGGGAAATTGTTTCAATAGATCGGACGCACGCGTATCATAAATGGCCATAAACTTGCGAAACACCTGGGAAACAATACTCAGGTCCCCAGTGCAATTGTGACGTCATACTCAAACGAAGAAGAAAGAAGAATTGGGGCGTCCCCTCTCTCTCACCCTCTCTCTCACCCCCCTCTTTCGCCCCCTCTCTCCCCCTCCTCTTTCCCGCCTCCTCGTCTTCCCCCTCCTCTCTCGCCGCTCTCTCTCTTGCCCCCTCCCTTGCCCCTCTCTCCCCCCTCTCTTCCCTCCTCTATCCACCGCCTCCTCTCTCGCCCTCTCTGCTCTAAAGTATTCACAATGTCGACCAAAGCACAACAATTAATTCAAACCTTGGGGGAAAAAACAGCTTTCAAAACCCTTGGGAAACCAACTTGGGAAACAGCTGAAAACGGATTGAAGAACGATATCAAACCTTGAAAAAGGCACATACTGCAGGTCCCCAAGCGTTGATTGTGACGTCATACCAAATAGGAAGAAGAAGAAATTGTGACGTCAATTCGTTTTTTGACGCAGCCAAAATTATTTATTTTTTGGTTTGAATCGGTTTTTTATTTTTTTATGAGGCTCACTCTGGCTGTGCCTGAGAATGGGTTCAAGGGAAGGAGTATGCAGCTGAAAACCGAATCGCTACCCAGATTCCTTCATTTCATTTGAATTGAATTTATTTACATCCATTCTCAATTCATTGAATTAATCAATAAACGTCTGGGTTCAGGGCAAGTGTTCCAATCAAAACGCAGGGTAGCATCCAAGGTACACAATTCTTCCGAGTCATAACAGCCAGCAGTTATAAAGTGGAGTTTTCTTGTTATGTGTATAATTACTACGTAAACAACACATACAGAACACACGCAAACCAAGTCCCTGGTGAGGGTTCTGCAAGTCTGATGTGGCTCTTTATTGTGTATACTTTGCCTGTTTAGCAGCGGCCTTGGAAAATGCAGGATTACGTTTACTTAACATAAATATACAACTTACGGTATTTTAGTCCAAGGGTGGGAAACCCCTGTGGAGGGGGGCAATTGAAGTCTCCAGGCACTTTTATTGCATGACCCTTAGTCCTTCCTGTCGAAGCTTGGTTGAAGATTGCATAATAAATGACCGTTTGTATATTCGCGGTTAGGACACAAGACCACAGACACAAATTAGTACATTTACGTAATGTTTACCTCGCTCCAAAGCTGGATGGAGGTTCATTTTGTACACTGTCTGTGAGCATGATATTCTCATAAAGGTCTCGTGGATGATTTTGGATGAAATTTAGTGGACAGGTTGGGTGTGTGACAAGACAATTGATTAGAATTTTGGTGAATATCGGATCCGGATATGGAAGAATCTTTTATATATTGTTGGTTTTTCTTCAGCCATTTGAGACGGATGGGTCCCAAAACTGGATGTGTAAACGTATATTTCAAAAAGGTGTGGACAATTATGACAAAACTTGAATGGTTGAGTGGAAAGGTCCGCACAGAGAAACAAGCCGATCAACGTCACTTTTTTTATCTATTTTCTAGAAACTTAACAACCAATGAAGGTATTTGTATACATTACTTCTGAAAATGTAAAGTATACCTCAGACACGGGAATATTACCTCTGCCTGTTGTGAGTGAAGCAATGCAGCTAGCCACTGCTATTTGAGTCGCTTGCGTGCTTAATTATCCGCAATGAGGCAAAAGCGAAGAAGCTTGTAGCAATTGGTTTCAAATTTGGTTTGTCTGCCTCTTACCACGACTGTTTATGATCGAGAACATAATAATTTCAATTTATTGTTGTATTCTTTGAAGCTGTAAAATATGAAAATGAAAACATTAAGATCTGAACATCAACCTGCAGTTTACTGTTAATTTAGCAGTACTTTGCTTTCCAATTGGCAAATGTAACGGAATGTCTTCTCGAGATCGGTATGTGTGATCGAGATAAGTGAGGGAATAATTTTTTTTAGTCCTGTCTGCTTGTCCTGGCGTCAAACAAGAATGAAAATCATTCCAAAGGAAACTTATAGTTTTGTAGGTGATAATAAAAACACAACAGGCTGAATAACACATGAAACTTGTTAAAATAAGGAACGTGTAAAGACGCTGCATCCATAGTGGTAATACTTCTCAATAAAAGTGTTTTTTTTGTCGGCTTTTACATCCTAAAACATCTTTATTTTATTTAATGTAAGTTATATTACTTGTAACTGGAGAACACGAAGTTCACATTCAGACTTCATTTTCGAAAAACCTTCCTCTATTAAGCAATACTTGTGACAAAATATTGCGAGAATTTTAACAAATATTGACCAATCACATTTGCCACTTGCTCTTCACAGACAAAATGGCGCCTCATAAGTAAATATATATGCGTGCTTGGAGGCAATGTCAATAAGCAAGAGTTTAAAAGACTTAAAAGTAATAAAAACAGTTAAGAAAGACATCGCATCCTTTTTCCTCAAGACTGGGTGTTCGATTGCAAGTCCATTGTTTGCCTGTCTCATGTAATCTTATCCTCCATTGAAGCTTTACTAGAGAGTCGAGTGTGGTTTAATTTACATTATCACTCTATTATAATCGTATTGTGTGTGTTGAAACATGTTTTCTTTCAGCAATGCATTGAGATTTCTCTTTCATTCTTCTTTTTTCGGATGATATCACAACACATAAGGTTGGTGACTAATCTAAATTAAACAAATCCCCTCATTGTGCAGGTGTAATGTTATATGGAATTTGGATTGATTTTGTCCTTCATTAACCCTTGCCAACAGGAGAGGGTCCTGTTTGTTTACTTCCATTTGGCTCTAATTTACATTGGCATAAAACAATAATAAAATGACAAAGTTATGTTGATCCCTGCGTATATTTGTTTGTGTGTTTGGGTTGTGTGTTTTGTTTGTTGTTAATTGTCTTCTGGAATTTCTTCTTCGCGATTTCGGCAATTATGTTGTCGGTTGGGTTGTGTCATTCTGATGTGATCTGTCTGTCTGTGTTGTTGTGTGGTTGTTAGCCTCTGAGAGCCATCACCGCTTTCAGCGATCATGACCAAAACCTGGGTAGAGACGTCGGCCATGGTCGCACGCTATAGACACTTTGTCGTTTTGTTTTGGTGAATCTTTAGGTACAATAGGTCTAAGGTCAAGGTCACGAAGGAGTGACCCGAAATTATTATTTTTCGCAATGAATTTCGTTCCGCATATATTAAAATGTCGTATCGACTTCAAACCAAATCTCAAATATGTGTCATCTTTTTTTTCCAATTTCTTGTCTATCCACATTTTGTCTCATTGTTGGGTTGTGTCACTTTTATTCTCCACACCTTCTAGCGTGTCAGGGGGTTCAGGTCAAAACATTTCAAAATTGCGGCGTTTGTGCTTTTTTGTTTTTTGTTGCTTCTCTTCTGGACTGTTTGGCGTTCGTTGGCGTCGACGGTTGTTTTATTTATAGTTTTATTAGTTCGTCTGGATTCGGGTGGTTGATTTCCTTTAGTTGGATGGTTGGGAGACCTCGTAGTCGTGTATCGAGTTATACGCGAAGGGAGCGCGCGTAGGGTGAATTTTTGCCTCTAGGTGTACAACTGTGGCGTGAGGCATGGAAAACGCCATTGTCAAAGTCCATTGATTCAGTTAATGAATCATGACCTAAACTAAGTGCTATAACTCATTAAACAAGAAGCACTATCGACTTATTAGAGAACCAAATGTGATTTCTGAGTTTTTTGTTTTTTTCAGAAATCCATGGAGATATGAATAGTTAATTCCGGCAATTCCTTGCTCAATCGAACAATTTCATTTTGTTTGTTTGTTTTGGGGTTGCTGTCCAGCTCATGTCCAGCCCAACCGCTCAATCCCCATCGTTCGATAATTTTCAAAGATTAAGTGTCACCACCGTGACGGTCCCCACGTGAAGTTTTTTTTTAATTTGGTCGACCCAAAAATGCTAACAACCAGCAATAGCAATTTTAGCCCAAATTTTCCTAAAAATCCTCACATTTCATCCAATTGACTTTGAAATTTGAACAGGATTCATATCAGTCAGTAAATTCAACCACCTTATTACTTTTGAGTTAGCTTAGGCCAAAAAGGTAAACATAGGCCCAAATTCTAAAATCCTCTCAATTTTATCCACTTAATTTGAAATTTGAAGACCATGCTATAAGGTCGGCTAATTCAAATTGCCAATATTAGTTGAGATCAAACATCGACCAAAAAGGCCAATTTTGGGCCAATTGTGCTTAAAATCCTCAATTCTGCATTCTCGAATGACTTGGAATTTGAGAGCATTTGCTGATCAGGTTCATCAATTCAACACACCTATTAATTTGAGGTCAAAGGCCAAAAGTCAACAGAGACAAAAGGTCAACATCGTCCAAAATTTCTAAATCAATAATCTTCAACTTGCAATAATCATTCAATCAGGTCACTGATCAAACTTTATTGATAATAGAAAGTCATGCAAAGGCCAACTGAATTTGCATCCTATTTTCGATAATTGAATAGAGCATTGCAACGTCGACTAATTCAACCCACCTGTTAATGTTTGAGGTAAACGTAGGACAACAAGTACAGAAAAAGGCCTAATTTGGGTAAACTTTTCAAGAAACACTTCAATTTTCATCCTATTTAAACTTGAAATTTGAAGAGCCATTTTCATGTCAGGGCCTGAAATTCAACTAACAATAATTTTAAGGCAAAAGTCACACCAGGGCTAAATTTCTAAATTGTCTAGATAGGCCAAAAACTAAATATAAATCGCTGTATTCTCAAAAGTTGTGTTTGAGTAATAAAAACAAGGTGGAGTGAGTTGATAGGTGACAAGAATTAAGCGGATGTGGATTTTGTTTCGCATCCGCCATGCAGTGAGAATACAAATGTGAACTGTGCCACCTGGCAGAATATGCCACTCTCCCAAGTGCCATTCTGCTTTGTGGCTGTTTTGCCAAGTTGCCACTCCATGAGTATTTTTCATTTTGTTTTGTCTGTCTGCATGTTGTCTGTGTCAGCAGAACTTCGTGTTTTTAATCTCCGCACGGCTTGCTCGGATTAAACAAATCTTTATTATTGGTATGTGCACTACTCATGCAAGATTTATAATATAAATTGGTGACATCAATAGGTCAAATGTGGTGTGGCAGCCATATTGTAAAAAAGAAAAAAAATATGGACCTCCATCATCTCTTGAAAACCAGGTACCAAGAAAGAAAGAAAATTGACACAAGCATTGATTGATGATGATAAGCGAAATGTGCTCCTCACGAAAAACATATT
Source organism: Eptatretus atami (assembly GCA_035128595.1). Classification (NCBI taxonomy): domain Eukaryota; kingdom Metazoa; phylum Chordata; class Myxini; order Myxiniformes; family Myxinidae; genus Eptatretus; species Eptatretus atami. Next base: position 21,266 of record JAXMNL010001091.1, read on the forward strand.
GATTTTTTAAATGACATATAAGTGCCTTCGTTTTGATGTCATAATTGCAATATGCTAGAGAACTCTCACATCTGATAGCATGAAAGAAATGTTGAGGTTTTCATCGGGATAAAATGTCCACAGAAAAAAATTGCATGATGTCATTGGTCACATGATTCGGCAGCCATCTTGTTTTTTTTTTTTTTTTTTTAACCTTCAAAACATTCTCTGAGTGGATGACGCAGATCGAGACGAAACTTTACACAGTAATGACTGCCTGTACATGAGGAACAAAGGTTCACACATAATATGTCAATGGGTCACAGGTTTGGCGAGCCTGGTGTTTGGCTCAGTGGTTAGGGTTTGCAGCTTGGAATCCTAGCGTCTAAGAGTTCTAGCCCCGTCGGCCGCTTGAATTAATACACCAGGGGGTTGACTCAGCCTTGTCATCCTTCCGAGGTCGGCGAAATTGAGTACCAGTTCAAGTGTGTGTAGCTGGTAAGAGGGGCACTGATCCAAGTGACACAGTCACGCTTTCAAGAAGATGATGCTACCCCGGCAGCTAAGCAGCCATACGACCACCACCACCACCATAATGGTTTGGCCAGCCATATTGATTTACCCCAAAAACCAAAAAATGAAATAAGAATACAAACCACTCAAGAAGAAATCCTGGTGAAGGGTGCCTTGCAATCTCTGATTGCTCACTTTTTTCTTTGGTTGTTTATGTGGATGTTCAGACAAGTTTGTGTTTTTCTAAAGGCTCAGTAAGCTGTAAAATTCACCACGGTGCAAGAGAAAGTCCCTTAGGGAAAAACTGGCAGCAATAACCGACACCGTCAATGTGTACTGTGTGCCAAATGACGACAGAAGAAAGAGAGTCCAGGATGGGCACAAACAACCAATGGGGTCATGAACAGGAGTTTTTAACCTAAACTGCGCCCAATGTACATCATTATCCCCAGAATGATAAACTATGGATAGCGCTGGCCACTGCAGAAGCAGCACTCCAAGTGGAGAGTTTAAGGATCAGGTTTTAAAAAATATTGTTGCAGGCCGGGTATCGCTGCGACGACCGTAGGTGGAAGCGGCAAGGGTCGACTTTACTGATCACCAGAATTTAGATGCGGTACCTTTCCAGAGAACTACGGGAGGTACGGGGTCCCCTCACTGGACGCGGAAACCGTCACGAAATCCACCACGGTGGTACAGGGTTTATTTGCCCATCTTCAAAATACCTAAGAGAACCACATGGCGATCTAATGAGCATTCACACCCTCGACGGAACTCGTACGCTAGCGGGCCTGACGCCGAGCGCAACCCGAGCGGATGATTTGCTGAAGACCCGTCGGTTCCAAAATGTACTTTTACAGCGGCACAGCCTTTATAATTCACCAACACGCGCCATGCTAAGCCCAATGGAAGAAACACAGAAATGAGGCGATACATTTAAAGAAAGAATGGAGATTTTATTAACGCAGCAATCAGGGAATTGAGGGGAGCACCGTAAGGGCAAAAGAGTTTTCCGACTATAAGAAATGAATTTTTATAACTGCAGCCAACCGAGCACTTCAAACAATTTACTACCTTAGAGACGGGCCTACACACACAGGACGCACACCCAAAGAAACGGCCTAGATGTCCTTTAGTTTATAAACTTCAATGCTCGGGGAATCGAGCTGAGGACGAGAAGATAGTGGCTACCTTTGGCGCTGCTAACGCGGCTCGACATCCGGCACCTTCCGGAGCACCAGTCGGCCTAAAGAAGGAACCAAGTCGCCAGACGCAGACCACGCCAGCTACTTGACGAGCCGAAGACCAGGCATCGCCAAGCGACGAGATGCCTTTTGCCCAGCCTCGAGAGATGCCGCCTTGACGGCCCGATCTTTCCTTTTCTGCAGCTCAGTGTAGATCCACACACGAAGAACCAGAACACCGCGCTGGTGAAGACGGGGCGCAGATCCTCCCCAACCCGCTCGAGTATATCCAACCAACCAACAGTCCCTGATTCTTTCCTCTCCGTTCCTTTAATAACGCTCTCCGAGGGTTGCAGTTCGCTCAGCTTCGTGATCGCTCCTCGGGGTGCGTTTCGGCTCTTGGCCATGGATCGGGCTCTCGGTGCGGTTCGCTCAGGCGTTGGCTCGCCCTCGCTCGCTAAAGGCATGGCTTCGTTCCGCCGTTAGGTGGTGACACGACCTTTCCCTTAATTGGCCTTGCGCTGTCACGCAATGAACGGTTGTTTGACCATATTGGAATGGGAATTCATCCGCTCGAAATTCCCAACCCCGCTTCAAGCGAGCTGCGCAATGAATGCTGGAGCAGAGGTTTTCGTTGTTTTAGTTATCGTTGAAGATTTGTGATGTAAAAATCCTAACTATTAAAATAACTCACACGCATATAATTTTATTCACTCATTAAACGAGGAAAGGAAGCTAATCTATCCACAATATTATCGGAAATAACTGAGGCTATAGCCTAGTGTTGCGTGAATGGTTTAGGGATACCGGTTGGATCGCAAAAGGCCTGAGTTCAGCCCGTTGGCGCTTGAGATTAATACACACCAGGATGTTCACCTCAGCCTTCATCTTCTGAGTGTCGGCGAAGTGGATACCAGTGTACTGTTGGCGGTGGAGCCCGGTTAAAATAGCGTGACCACTTCCTGTGTCGTAAGAGATGCGACCAGGGTTGGCGTCAGGAAGGGGCATTCCGGCGTAACCTGTCATATATGCGGATCAACGCATATCCTGTGGCGACCCTACAGGGATGCAGCGAGAAAGAAAGAAGAAGAAGAAGAAGAGAAGGACTGTATGCTGAGTGTTCATGGTGTCCAGAATCGCAACTCAATTCTATCTCGGTGGCAAAACCGCAATCATGGTAATTCAACTCTGCCACCACAACCAGCACGAGTTCCACACACAAGCTGTATATTCACTCAGACATCTCTTCCCAAATGTGCCTTCAGCTGCTTTTCATATATTTTCCACATCTCCATCGTGCTTCTCTTCACCATCGATTCATAATCAGACTTATTGGTAGTGGACCATATGTTTAGACCACCCTTCTTTCACTACCTTTGGCCATGCAAACATGCCTCTAACTGTCCTTGGCAGATTTGTTTGGTCTCTTTCACCGGCATGGTGCAGCATCTGAAAGTCTGGATTCAACAAATGTTTATCAGTAATATAGCAGAAGTCCTCAGAAATTATCTCCACTTTGTCCACCTTAATGGCACAATTCTCCTCACCATGTGCCACAGCCCACCCAATGCACGCCACAACCACAGTGTGTATTCAGCATGCCCTACCTGCTTCTTTTGTCAAGAACACCATTTTTCAACCTTCATTGTGCAGCGATCCCATCTTGAGCCCTCTGAATACCTCGGGCTGCAGCAAAATTCTCAGTAACCATTTTAGCTTTATATATGTGGATAGCATTACCCCATAGATTAATGAGACAACATGCATGCAGTCCTCCTCTATTTTGTCGAACATGTATAATTTGTAACAATCCATCCCAGTACATATCAGCTGCTTGTGTAGCAGCTCTGCAATAACTAGCATATTGTTGCAGCTTCAGTCTTTTAAGGAAATGCAATGAACACAAGGAACTTTAACGGAGGATGTAGCTATTCGTCCATTCGGTCTACAACACCAACACCGACAGTGTCGATACCAACACCACACCGCTCGACCATGTATCAGCTTTATCGACTCCAACTTCTCTCGCCGAGCTGGTTTGGAGAGGGTGCG
>JAXMNL010001092.1:6891-20016 GCA_035128595.1 Eptatretus atami
TTTGTGGGATTTCAAGTTTGATAAGTCACGAAAATCCTTCGAACATACAGAACACTTGCACGGTTTCTCCCCAGTGTGAGTTCGTTTGTGAATTTTCAAGTGTGATAATTGACTAAAATCCTTCGAACCCCCCGCAACCACCAATCACCTTCTCCACGCCACCCCACCAACCCACACAGTCAACCACCAACCCACCCTCTCCACCACCGCCTTATCATTAACAACGAACATCTTCCCCACATCTCCTAAACCGGCATTCTCCCCACCGAATACATCGCCTCACCTTTCAACTCCGCAAACGCGCCATCTTTGCGCCAGCCACCGGAGTTCCAGCGAAACAGCTGACTGCAAACAACGCGGGGTTTCTTTGATGGCGCCAAGCGATGGTGATCTCGGCGCACGTTCCGCTCTCCGAGCAATTTGGGTGACTTCCGCCGCACGTCCGCTTGTGGAAGCTTCGCCTCGAGAAATTCGGCTCAAAAGATTCGAAAGGGGCGTGCCTAATGTGGGGGTCGATAGAGAGCGGAGGTCAGATCTCGTCTCCGAGCCCTATAAAGCCGCGCAAAGCGGCCAGCTTCAGGTCGTCGTCAGACACGCGAGCCGAGAGCGTGGCCAAACCTGCTGTGCTGCGCAGACCTGCAGTTCGGTGGAGAAGCTCGCCAGCCAGCCGCCGAACAGATCTGAGGTGATCGGGCTTCGGACCAGTCCGAGCATCGCGTAGAGGAACGACGGTTTTACATAAGAGCATCAACTTTGTAAGCAGCATCAAGACCCGTTCCGTTCCTCTCAACTGTCGTCGCCGGCTGAGCCCGAATCCACCCGGCCGCTTGGCAAGGCCTGGCTACCCGGTTACGCAAGCTGCCTGGGAAGGGAGCTCGCGGGTCGCCCACGAGGCACCACGAGGTGGACGTAACCTGCAACGTCTCGTGAACTCCTTCGGTCGCCAAGCTACACTTATAAAGCCTATGGGCCCAGTTCTGACCCCCTTGTCTTTGAGGGGGTCTTTCCTTTGTTTTTTTGTGTGAATGTGTGGAACCATGTCGGCAAGATAGAACTTGTTTCAGTGCTTGTGAATAATAAATAATAGAGCGTTGTAGTGGCTTTGTCTGCTCGTCTTGTCCCTTCCCGCCAATCCAATGCTTTGTCTGTATACTGTGCATGTTGGTGATTTGCTACCTGACTGCATACGTGTGGAATAAAATGTGTGGTTTAAATGTATAACCCGTTCGTTTGTGTTCCTCGTTCCCCATTAACTCTAATCTTGACTCGGAATAATGCGGGCTTTTTAATAAGCCGATAAAAATTGGTCCACGAGGTCTCGCGATAATACACCGCTCGGTTATTCCCAGAACGGAACGACCCGCTTAGCGGTTCGTTGCCCAAGCAGACCTCGCTGAGTACGTCTCTCGGTGTCTGCCCTGCGAATACTTAGGTATATCGATAATTCCGTGATTGACCCTGTCGCGCGCGGGTAGAGTGTACTAGGCCGTGTGGCGTCCTTGGAGCACACCCGTGACTCAGTTTCGGCACTTGTTCCGGAAGGTCGCGACTGACATTGTCGTCCAGTGGGCGAACGGCCGCCATTGGCTAAGCGGCTGTTCGCACGCCGGCGGGCGAGAATTCGTACAATATTATCGGAATTGAGCGGTTTCCAAATTACGCCATGTTTATTGCTTTTTTCCAAGTTTTGGGGTTTGAAGTAACATGTGGTAGGCATTTGTAATTACATTACAGAGGGGCGAGAAGAGGAGGAGCGAGAGAGGAGGGGAGAGAGAACGAGAGAGGGAGAGATAGGGCCGAGAGAAAGGGCGAGAGGACAAGTCAGGTCAGGTATGGAGGCCATTGTGCCAGAACAGCGACGTCGCTGCGTTTCCACTTTCCGCCGGTACTCCAGGCCTCCGTCTGGCCCATCCCCCAGGCAGATCCAGGCCCATCCCCATTCCTTAGATGATGGATCAACCTGCTGCACCACGAGGCACAGTGGTCGGCAACGCCTCCTCCACTTCATGAGACTCCCTCACTGAGCAGAATCTGAGTGAGCAGATCAACATCAGGAAAACGAGCCACATGTCCATACAGCCGGCAACTGTACGCTCGACGGACTATGCAGTAAACAAATCTCATGCCGAGTCTTCTCAGCAGCCGCTCGTTGGACACAAAATCGACCAGCGATAGCCAAGGATCTTCGAAGAGACCTGGTACCAAAGGAATTAAGTCTCCGTCTCGATCCTTTGTCAGAGTCCAAGTCTCGCATCCATTAGGCAAGAACTGGAATTACAAGGACCTGAAGACTCGGACTTTCGCCTCCCGCCACAGTACCGGCAGCCGCCACACCCCAATATCAGTGAATCCATGACTCCCCAGGCCCGACCCAACGTCTATTAACCTCTGACTCGCAGCCAGCAGAGACATGAATATCACTGCCAAGGTAAGGATCTCTCCACGACCTCAAACTCCTCACCACAAACAGACACAGACCAGGACAGCAGCATCCAGCATGCACGAAAGCCTGATTCTTAGTTTTGACCCAGGAAACCCGTAATCCCAGTGGCCCGACTCCTCATTCACACCTCGAGGGCCCCCAAAAGGGATATCTAGATAGTCTCACGCAAAGAGGACTGCATCGACTGCAAATCAAGGTCCGAGATCTTGACTTCCCAAAACGATCACGCAGCTTGATCTCTCGACATCCTCCCTAAAATCCAGTCCATACAAGTCTGAAAGTGTGGGGCCAGTACACACCCTGACAACTCCCCGTAAACAACGAAATAAGTCAGAAGATGGATCCACCACAACTTCACAGCACTCTCAGTACCAGGGAAGTTCAGACATCAGATCGATCAGTTTGGTGGCCCCCACGAAGACAGAATCCTCAGAGGACATCTCCGATTCACTGAAGTCGAACCTTTACAGAGATCAACATAGGCGCAAGGCAGCCCCTGCCGAAACCTCTGTCTCGTTCTGGTTAGGACACGAAAGGCAGATACGGTCAATCGTTGACCTTTGGGTAAAGCCTGAACTCTCGGCGCGATGTGTGCTCAAGCAAATGTGGCGAACCCTAATCAATTAATTATCCGAGCAAAGACCTTGCCCGCACTGAGGAGCAGCCTCACCCCTCAGGTAGTTCGTTGCAGTCTGGCGATCACCTCCCTTTCCAGAGAAATAACAAGGCCGCCTCTTCAATCGGTTGGGATGATTGCCTGTGTTCCAGGCAGAGCACAAACTGCATCACGACACGATCAGCATTTTCCACCACCTTGCAGAAGTTCAGCATGGATGCCACAGATCCCTGGAGCTTTGCCCCGTTTCAACTGGTCACCGCAGCCCGTGTTCCACAGCGAAGGTGGACCCAAGTATTCGAGGTCAGCAACAGGACTGTACACCCTTGATGTCAACTCGAACAGCTGGGGGATCAGCCTGGTACAACGCTTAAATAACCGGCCCAGCGGCCTTCACTTCAGACTCCTCGTCAAGAGCCTACCACTCTTCTGCTCTTAACTGCAGTGCTCCGAGGATGGCTTGGATGAACGCAATGCACGAATTACCCCTGTAAGCGAGTCGAGAATCACCTGTCCACAGGGTGAATGCTCTACCCCTCAAGATTCTCGCACCATAGTCCTCCTTTGTTCCACCCTCAGTGCACGTACAGTTTTGACGGCCTCCAGCTCCCTGAACAGCTCACGCTGCCATTCAGCCTGGCCCGCGACTGTTCTGTCAATGGTATCCAAGTTCCCTGAGAGACAAAAATTCTTCTTTGCCCGCGGTTGAATTCCAAGACATCCACCTGGCAACATCAAGGTACGTGTCTTGAGGCACTCCACAACATTCTTCAGGACCCCCCAAAGCACCCGACCCCCATAGTGTCCACTCAGCCTGTTCGCAAACTCCTCAGCTACTCTGCTCATCCCTGAGCTTGCCAACATCCAGCCTAGCTGGGATGTACCCAGTCTCCAGGATTTAAGGTGCAGCTTTAGTGCTACAACAAGCCTTGGTCAGTTTGAGGGAACTGAGCACTCCTGTAGACCCTGCGAGTTCTGATCATCCTCCAACGACCGTCAAATGAGGACAGGTCAATCTCCTTGCCACCACCGCCAGCGTTGAATACCAAGTCCAACAGATTGAGCTTTGGCGCTGAAACCAGAACCAGCCACGCTAAGTCCACGGACTTCTTCAAGTCAAGGAACTTAGTGCTATTCTGGTCATAGTTCCTGACCCATGGGACCAACACACACCTCATAACCATCCCTATTCAGTCCAGTCGATGCATTGAAATCCCCCAAGACTAAAGTGTATCTCGTCTGGGGCAACTGATTCAACCACGACTGAAGCGTGGCGTAGAATGCATCCTTCACGGTGAGAATCACTCGCCTCAGTCGAGCTAAACAGGAGACCAGGAATGACACCTAAGAGTGACGAATCCTTACATCTCATAATACGCTCGTTGACCGGTGTACCTTCAATTATCATGGGAGTCAGCTTATTGGACACGAGCTACAGCAACTCCGTTGGTATAGGTAACCATCAGAGCGACAAGACCAATAGTAGGTGTAAGCACCCACCATTATCTCGCCGCCAATCCGGTCTCCGAACCTCAGAGAGAGCTGCAATCCCGATTGTCCAAACGCTTAGCTCAGAATGGATAACAGACACAAGTGATCATCCCTCTAGGGATAGACATTCCAGGCACCCACCCTAAGGACCGCCTCAGGTTAACCCAGAGGACCGCCGTCTGGTGGACGACACCTTCAGCACCACTCCGACACACTCTCCCGCATCTGACCCAGATGTTACCCCGTGGTTTTCCCTCCTATCATCAAGATTGGGTGGTCCCGAAGGATTTGCCCCATCCCTCATCCGGTGAGTGCCCTGCGAAGGGAAGCTGCACAGGAGGTACTCCCACGGAGGTGTTTTCAGGATTTTTTGCGTTTTTGTGTTTTGCGGAATGAAGGTTTTACGTGGCCAGAGTGCAAATCCTACCCCAACCTCCTAATAAAAAGTAACCCAACTGCAGGAGGACGTCCGCAGACACAGTTGGCACTAGGATATGGATGGCCGTGCTCTACAAGGAGCTCCATCCGCCCTTTGGGAGTCCCAAACAGGGAAGCGTCACAATTCAAGAGGGGGGAGAGAGGGAGGGTGAGAGGGAGGAGAGGGGAGGAGAGAGGGGAAAGAGAGGGGCGAGGGAGGAGGGAGTAGGGGGAGAGAGGAGGTAGAGTGGGCGAGAGAGAGGGGCGAGACTAGAGGGGAGAGAGGGGTGGCCAAAGGGGGGAGAGAGAGAGGCGTCACAATTATTCTTCTTCTTCGTTTGGTATATGTCACAATCGACGCTGCGACCTTGAGTGTGCCTTTTCAAGGTTTGATATAATCGGACAAGCGGTTCCCAAGTTACGGCCATTTATCTGCAACCAATGACAAGACACGGTGCATATGACGCACGAATGACGTTACAGATTAAGTTTTTTTTTTGCACGATGACGTCAAATTTCTTCTTCGTTGGGTATGACGTCACAATCGACGCTGGGGACCTGAAGTATGTGCCTTTTCAAGGTTTGATATCAGTTCTTCATCCGTTCAGCTGTTTCCAAGGTTTCCCAAGTTTGAATTAATTGTCAAATTTTATTTGAATTGATTGATTTGATTCTTTGATTCAAGGTTTGAATTTTCCCAAGGGACAAAGTCTGTTTTCCAAGGATTTGAAAGCTTGTTTTTATTTCCAAGTTTTGAATTAATCTGTTGGCTTGTAGACATTTGTGAATACATTTACAGAGAGAGGGCGAGAGAGAGGGGGGCAAAGAGAGGGGGGCGAGAGAGGATGGAAGAGAGGGGGTGAGAAAGGGCTTCGTCACAATTCAAGAGAGGGGGAGAGAGCCCAGAGAGAGGAGGGCGAGAGAGGGGGGTGAGGATTTGGCAAGAGAGGAGGGGCGAGACATAGGGGGTGAGAGTGGGCGAGAGAGGGGCGAACGAGGGGAGAGAGAGGGGGCGTCACAATTCTCTCGTATTGATATGGACGTCACAATTGACGCTTGGGACATGAGTATGTTTCCCAGGGTGTTTCCCAAGTTAGATGGCCATTTAGTATGATAGGTTGGTCACGATCTAATTGAAACAATGCCCCCAATCCAGTCGTCCTTTACGAGAGAGTGAAGTAACAAGCACATACTGGCACGCATACCTTACGGGCCCGCACTAGTAAATAATAATCAAGGGTACAGGTGAGAATATTAGATAATTAAGGGTACAGGTGAGATATCATAAGGATAATAATCAAGCGGTACAGTTGAGATATAAATAAATAATAAACAAGGATACAGGTGAGATAAATAAATAATAATAAGGGTGACAGGTGAGATATAATAAACAAGGGTACAGTGAGATATAATAAATAATAATTAAATGAACAGGTGAATAAATAACAAGAAGAAAAAAACATGAGATATTAATAAATAATAACAAGGTGACAGGAGATAAATAATAAATTATCAAGGGTACCCGTTGAGTAAATCTATCTATAATCAGCAAATCTGATGTGTGTGTGTGTGTCTGTCTGTCTGCGACCGCCGTTTTCGACGATCACCGTCCGATCTGATGGGTAAAGTTGCCAGATATGGCGGGGTGACCGCGCGGATGTGCCTGTTTCGAGCTTTAGATATCGATCGGACGAGCGGTTCCAAAGTTTGCCACTTATCTGTCGACCAATGACAGGGACACGTTGCGATACATCAGAACTGACGTCCACAATTAGTTTATTTATTTATTTATATTATTTAGTTATTTAAATTTTTTTTCACGAAATTGTGATGTATGCGTATGATGGTTGCTGTCCATCCGATCCCAAGTTACCGCATTCACTGTCGCCAAAGACAAGAACACGTGCTATTGTGGAGTGTGACCAGCTCCCAAGATCGAGAGCAGCCATTTTTAGTAGAATACCTTTCGAATTATTGAATGTAGCATTTAATGGAGGAAGCCAAAGCATTAAAATGCTTCGAGTAAGCTACAAGGTTTTTAGTCTGTTGGGTAAATCAAAGCAAGTTAGGGCCATCTCTTCTCTCTTTCTGCTGTGCGCGCGAGTAGTGTGAGACATCTGCGTTGTCGTTTGCGTGGTGTTTACATTCTTCCTTTAGACTTCGGACGAGCCCGATCATAAACAACACTGTTGTAGACAGGTCAAAAAGGGTACATCTTGCGAAAAATATCTGCACGACCAATAAGCAGATCACAATGTTTGTGAAAGAATTCAATGCTTGCCAGCCTGGAGGACCCAGTGCTGAATGTTGTTGTCTCAAAGTAACACAATGCTAGTAAGGAAATATAAACCTGATGGAAAGTGGGGGGAAATCATGAAAACAGAGATGAGCAGGAAAAAGTATATAAAGTAACCAAAGACGCTTGCGAGGAGAGAGAGAGTTTAACTGAGGCTGGGATACTGTAGGTAGTACTCTGTCTCACTGTTCTTCATTACTCTTTTGAATGTGAATTAAAAGCCTCTTTCTATCATGATCAAGTGGACATGGCTAGATTTCAGCACGGGTGGACATAATCTCATCACTCATGACGTCACGAATGACGTCAGAATTAATGTTTATTTATGTATTTATTATTATTTTTTTTTTTGCACGGATTGACGTCGATATGATTGAAACTTCCAGGAATATTGCTGGGACCCGCGGATGCTGCCTTCGAGGTTTGATATTAATCGGGACAATGCGCGTTTCCAAGTTACGGGCCATTTATCTGTCGACCCTAATATCTGCGAGAGAGGGGGAGCGGAGAGGGTGGGATGAGTGGGCGAGAGAGAGGGGCGAGAGAGAGGGGAAGTGGAAGCGAGACTAGGGGAGAGAGGGGGAAGAGAGGGGGTGGAGAGGGGATTGGAAGAGGTCGGTGGAGTGGGGCGAGAGAGAGGGGCGAGGGAAAAGCGAGAGAAGAGAGCAGAGAGGAGGGGGGAGAGAGGAGGCGAGCTAGGGGTGAGAGAGGGAGAGAAAGAGGGGGGAGAGAGAGGAGGGTGATGAGGGGGAGAGAGGCGGGCGAGGAGGGGAGGGAGAGAGGGCGGAAAAGAGGGGTGAGAGAGAGGGGGCGTCACAATTAAGAGAGGAGGAGAGAGAAGGGCGAGAGAGGGGTGAGATGTGGGGCACGAGAGAGGGCAAGAGAGGAGGGGAGAGGGAAGGCGAGACTAGGGGAGAGAGAGGGGGGTGGACTGCGGACGAGAAGAGAGCGAGAGAGGGGACGGGAGAGGTGTGAGAGAGGAGTGGGAGTGGGCGAGAGAGAGGGGCGAGGAGAAAGGCGAGGAGAGAGGGGGAGAGAGAGGCGAGGACCTAGGGTGAGAGAGGGGGAAAAGAGGGGGGCAGAGAGGGAATAGAGAGGGTGAGACTAGGGTTGAGGAGAGGGCGAGAGAGGGGTGGGAAGCGGGGGGTGGAGAGAGGGGGTGTCACAATCAAGAGAGGGGAGAGAGGAGGGCGAGAGAGGGGTGAGAGTGGGGCGAGAAGAGGCGGCAAGAGAGGAGGGCGAGACTAGGGGAGCGAGGGGGGGCGAGAGAAAGGGGGTCACAAGTCTTCTTCATTTATTTATGACGTCACAATGACGCTGAGCACTGAATATGTTTCCCAGGTTGTCCCCAAGTTATGCCTTTATGATACGGTTGTCCGATCTAATTTGAAATTAATGCCCAATCCAGTCATCGTTTACGCACCTACGGCCCGTACTAGGTCTATCTATAATTCCGGCAATTCTCTGTGTGTGATGTCTGTCTGTCTGGCCGTCTGTTTGTCTGCTTGTTTGTTCTGCGACCGCCGTTTCCGACAACCGCCGGTCACGATCTGATGAAACTTGCCAGCGAATTATTGCCGGGGCCCCGCAGATGGCCTTTTCGAGGTTTTGTGTCAATCCGACGAGCCGGTTCCCAAGTTACGGCCATATACATCTGTCGACCAATGGACAAGACACGGTGCTATGACGTCACGAATGACGTTCATAATGAGTTTATTTATTTATTTGCCACGATTGACGGTCCGATCTGATTGAAAACTTGCCAGAACTATTGCTGTGGACCCGCGATGTGCCTTTTACAAGTTTATATTGATCGGATAAGCGGGTCCCAAGTTTACGGCCATTTATTCTGCGACCAATGACAAGACACGGTGCTATGACGTCACGAGAATGAGCGTTCATAATTAATGTGATTTTTTTTTGCACGATTGACGGTCAATCTGATTGAAGAACTTGCCAGTAATATTGCTTGGGGGACCCGCGGATGTGCCTTTTCGAGGTTGGATATTATTGGACAGCGGTTCCCAAGTTACAAGCCATTTATCTGTCGACAATGACAGGAACACCGGTCTATTGACGTCCGAATGACGTTCACAATAAAAAATTGCATCTGGACGTACAATTCTTCATTCTTCTTCGTTGTTATGAAGTCACAATCGACGCTGTGAGACGCTGAGTATGTGCCTTTTCAAGGTTGATATCGTTCTTATCCGTTTTCAGCTGTTTCCCAAGTGTTTCCCAAGGTTTGAAAAGCTGTTTTTTTCCCAAGGTTTCGAATTAAATTGTTCAAATATTAATCTAATCCAAGGGTTGAATTTTCCCAAGGCTTTAAAGTGTTTTTATCCAAAGGTTTCAATTATTGTTGTCTTGGTAGACATTGTGAATACATTTACAGAGAGAGGGGCGAGAAGAGGAGGGGGAGAGGGCGAGAGAGGGGGGGCAAGACAGAGGGGCGAGATGGGACGAAGAGGGAGGGAGTGAGGGGGGTGAGGAAGGGGGCGTCACAATGCATGAGAAGGGGAGGAGGAGGGGCGAGAGAGGGGACTGGAGAGGGGGGATGAGAGTGGGGGCGGAGAGAGGAGGGGAAGGAAGGGCGAGACTAGGGGGAGAGAGGGAGGCAAGAGAAGGGGGGAGAGAGGGGGGAAGAGAGGAGGGGCGAGAGCAGGGGGGCAGGATAGAGGGGGCGAGAGAGGGCTGCACATACTGCACTCACCTACGTGCCCGCACCTACGGGCCCGCACTAGATAATAATAAAGTTACAGTTGAGATTATATATCAAGGGTTTTACAGGTGAGATATAATATAATTAAAGTGTACAGGTGAGATAAATAAACAATGGTACAGGTGAGATATAATAAATCAAGGGTACAGGTGAGATATAATTAATAGTTACAGAAAGTGTACAGCCAAATCACCAGGTAAAAAGGTGTTATTAAACATTTCCCATCTGATTATTTAAACTCCACTCGTTGGGTAGAATATTTATTTATTTTTTTCCCTTCCTGTAATTATTTTTTCCTGCCGACCTGAGATAGCCCGTCATCGGTTGCGGTCCTCTCTTATTATATATCACAGTCCACGTGACCAGACATGAGTAAGACGATAAATCTATCAGTTCATCGTCTGCTGATGTACAATGTACTGAAACACAACTGAACTGTATTGTTTTTCTTATTTTCCTGAAACACTTCATTTGAAAATGGAAAAAGTTCTCCTTTTATAAAATGCTGACAAGAAATAAATTTTATAATTCTTGTAAACACAAAATAATGATGTTTTGTTCCCTTTGAGGTGAACTGCAGACAGAAATCCAAATAAACATTCAGTTCTAGTTGAATCATGATCTGTGTGAATCGAATTAAATAGTTTAAATGAATCTCCATGACACGATAACAAGTTTGAATTTAAACACAACTTTCATATTTACAGTCGGGAGAAAAAGTGACAAAAGAACTCTTCTCATGTTAACCAATCACAAATCATTTTCTTAATATTCATGTGTGCACGATATCTGTCCGTTTCATGTGTATCTATCCGGTGGAAATTATATAAACAAAAAATATTGTTGGAGCCGTTCGACTCCGGCCCATCTGAGTTTGAGTCCCACTCCGAAGGATGTTTTAATGCCACGTGTCTCGGCTTTGATACCGAATGTGTGGGCCGCTAAACCACGGCCACGTGCCAGACAGATTGTAGCTCGAAAAGGGTCCCGGGTCTCTGATGCCTTTACTTCCTTGGGTCTTTGAGCCTCCTGAAGGCCGTATATGATTTGAGTCCAGCGGACCTGGTCTGCACACGCTCAATGAGACAGCGCTAACCTCTTGGCCAACTTGGCGCAGATATTCCTTCAGTATCATACTTGATGATGAATTTGACAGATTGTACGGAATCTCGATCCGGACACAAACAAACAAGAGCACGAAGAACTAATTTAACGTGTTAGATAGGGTGGTGACAAACATGCATCAACGCGGTAACTTCCAAAAAAAGTTTTTTGTGTTTTCTACAACCTTTAAAATCTTTATTTAATTTAATTTAATTATAAACTTGAAAACTACAAAACACCAACATCCTTGTCTACACTTCCAAAACCTTCAGATTAGAGTCAGTATTGGGAAAAATATTACACCATTTTACACCATCTCGACCAATCAAAATGTACCACTCACGTCTCACCGTTGGGGAATATCGAGATTCAGACAGAATGGCGGTTCGTAGGGAATATAGATGTTTACTCAGAACACAAAGCAGAGTTGAAAAGCCTTCACACGTCGTTTTTCTAACACTACGTGGGTTAGGTGTTCCATGAACTCACTCATCTTATTTTTCAACAATCATCTCAGTCATCTTGCTGGGAGTTATTGACAATCATCAAACATGTTAACGAGCAACATCGATTTACTTTCCTTATAAACAAAGTTCACGTCCCCACATTGAATTAACCTAACACTGATATATCCCACAATTTTTGCAGTAACCACATCATGATCTAACTTGTGATGCGGTTCCTTTTTCTGCAGAGAACAAATGAAAACCGTTCGTTCACCAACTCTGCACAGTTCTTCAACGAAGAAGATCATTTCAATCATCATTCACCAACGGGAGAACAACAAACAGAACTCACACTGGGAGAAACGTACAAGTTCTGTGTGTCGAAGGATTTTTTGACTTATAACCTTGAAAATCCACAAACGAACTCACACTGGGAGAAACCGTACAAGTGTTCTGTGTGTTCGAAGGATTTATTCATTATCAACACTTGAAAACACAAACGAACTCACACTGGGAGAAACCGTACGGTTTCTATGTGTTCGAAGGATTTTAGTCAATTATCAACCTTGAATATACCACAAACGAACTCACACCTGGGAGAAACCTAGCAAGTGTTTGTGTGTTCGAAGATTTTGTAATTATCAACTTAAATCACAAACGAACTCACACTGGGGAGAAACCTACAAAGTGTTCTGTTTGTTCGAAGGATTTTAGTCTATAACCTTGAAAACACAAACGAAACTCACACTGGGAGAAACCGTACAATGTTTTGTGTGTTCGAAGGATTTTGTCGACTTATCAACTTAAAATACACAAACGAACTCACACTGGGGAGAAACGTACAAGTTTCTGTGTTCGAAGGATTTTAGTCATTATCAAACATTGAAAATCCACAAACGAACTCACACTGGGGGAGAACCGTACGTGTTCTGTGTGTTCGAAGGATTTTAGTCAATTATCAAACTTGAATATCCAACAAACGAACTCACACTGGAGAGAAACGTACACAGTGTTCTGTGTGTTCGAAGATTTTAGTGCTCATCACACTTGAAATCCACAAACGAACTCACACTGGGGAGAAACCGTACAAGTGTTCTGTGTGTTCGAAGGATTTGTCTATTATCAACCTTGAAATACACAAACGAACTCACACTTGGGAGAAACCCCTACAGTGTTCTGTGTGTTCGAAGGATTTTAGTCAGTTACAACCTTGAATATACACAAACGAACTCCACAGGGAGAAACCACAACGTGTTCGTGTGTTCGAAGGATTTTAGTCAATTATCACACTTAAAAATCACAAACGAACTCCACACTGGGGAGAAACCGTACAATGTTCTGTGTGTTCGAAGGATTTTAGGACTTATCAACTCTGAAAATCCACAAACGAAACTCCACTGGGGAGAAACCGTACAAGTGTTCTGTGTGTTCGAAGATTTTAGCTACTTATCAAACTTGAATATCCACAAAGAACTCACACTGGGAGAGACCGATAGGTTGCTGTGTGTTCGAAGTGATTTAGGAATTTACAAACTTTGCATATCCACAAACGAACTCACACTGGGGAGAACGTACAAGTGTTCTGTGTGT
>JAXMNL010001093.1:10840-24950 GCA_035128595.1 Eptatretus atami
CCTTTGCTGAAGTGCCATGGCTGGTGAGAGGTACCAACACCCAGCCAAGATGCCCGGTGACGATTTCTTACACATGAGGAAGAGAGAGTTGGGTTGAGTGGTTAAAAGTTTGTTCATGTTGTCTGAGAGAGAGAGAGAGATGTAGACGGAGTCGTCACTCTTTGGGGAGGACGGCACAACACACTGATGAACGAGGTGGGAATGCGAGGGAAGTCACAGAAATTGACCCGACATGTCAAATCACCCCAACATTTTGGTTGAGTGTGATTTCAGAATCTCAGAATGGTATCCAGAACATCGCCATTGCAGCATCATTGTCAGAGAAGTTTGTGTCAAAGCATAATTAAGAGGAAGGGGGGAGATGGGTTCGGAACATTCACTAATCAACCCTATTGGACCAATTTTGAAGCTAAAAGCAGAAACTATACCATGTTTTGTTCTAAAACAGTGTTCTATAAAATGTAGTTGTCGAACATCTTAGAAACATGTTTCTACAACTACATTAAATCATTTTATGTCTATATAATTATGTTGTGAAGTTCCCGTGAGACACTCACCCTGGTCAACAACATTGAGCAAGCGTCGATCATAGTCATCGGTGACTCTGCCACCATATTGCACCTCACCAAGCATGTAGTGCGATAGTTTATCCATGATACATTCTTGTCACACACACACACACACCACACACACACACACAAAATGGTCCCTACGAAAAGCTATTGTTTCCAAGACACTTTGGGACACCTGGAACAACAAATAAATGTCAGGAAAATTGTTGGAAAACTTTGCTCGAGTTATGCTCCCATGCATAGCTTCAGAATTTTTTTGCCTTCCGGGAGCCAGAACTTTGACAACTTAAACACTGCTCAATAACCCCCGCCCCCCCACCCTCACCCACACACACACACCCGCCATTCCCAATTAAAGTCCAACAAATAATGGATGGGAATATGTGAGTTGATGGGCCATGCCAATCAGGGAGGAAATGAAAGCAGGTCAATGGGAGCTGAGGGCTGAGCTGGAAAAGGTAAAGGTGGGGCAGCAAACCTGGACGTCGGCTGGCGGAGGTGACCAAAGGACGAGATGCAAAAGATGGACCGGAAGATGGCAGATGAGATCAAGAGCAGTGTGTGAGGACACTAAAATGGGGTGAAGCTGGGAATGTGGAAGAGTTTGGACCAGTGATGGAGACGGATAAGGAAGAAGTGACAACAAAATAGCAGCGGTTAAGCGAGAAGTAGCCAGACTCGGACAGGGAATGAAGAATCAAAGGAAGAATGGGGCGGCGTAAAGAAGGAATGTAAGGCGAGAGACGAAGAAATGATGAAAAAGGTTAAGGAAAGAGAAGAAAAGTTGAAAGAAGAAATTGGGTCAACAAATGAAAAAGAGTTGACGAAGAGGATGAGGACCTGGAGGGCTATCGCGCCTGTGGATGCCAGATGCAACTGGAGAAAGAGGAATTGGAATTTTTTGTAACGCCAGGGTGGTGGGAAAGGCCACAATTAATGGGGAAAGGATGGATGAGACATCCCCATAGCAACGGAATAGTTGGGACAATACCATAAAGGGAGAGGAGACAGGACCAAAAGTTTCTGTTCACCTTAAAGTTGATGTTATATTCCTCTTGAGACCATGTTGGGCTGACTGACTCGTACGAAGTTAAATTGGACTTGCTGCACTTTTAACAATGGGGAATGTTGAGAACGGAGTGAAATGTGGAAAACGGAGAAATAAAATTGGCATTAGGAGGACAGGTTTGTGGAATGGAGGGCGAAATTGATGAAACAAATGAGGAAACACGGAAAGAATCAACAAATTAATGGATGGAAAGTGAAATTGATGAACAAGGGAAGAATAAAGGAAAGATGGACTTGGGAAGGCGACAATTCCACGTTCCAAGGTGAAGATGCATTGTCCGAACTGCATCGGGGTGGAGCGTGATTTGCAAGCAAACCCAGTACAGGTTCACGGTGACTTTCTGGGTATATGGAGGAATTCAAGTCACAGAGTATTGATACTGCGCGGCATCATCAGCCGTGTCTCAAACTTGTTCAGGGACATCCGACTTGATGATGGGTTCAAACCTCGCTATCTGGTAGAATCGAGTCCAGACGTTGATGTCGACGTCTACCACATCGACACAAGCTGCACAACCCATGGGGCACGCCGACATTCAGCCTCAAAATGTGAATTTGCAACATGTGACTTTACGACACACCTGCCAAGCCAAGCAGGGTCGGACACAGTCAGGGAGAGCTCAGTGATGTGAGGCAAGGCGGTGAGAATAGAGAGAGGAGAGGGTGCTTGTCAATGAACAGTGGATGAGGAAAGTGATCTTCCTGAAGCACTCGCTTCCCGAACTGGGCACTCAGCAGGAAGGCGAGTCCTGAAGTTCGTTTTTGTTGAGCCAGGATTGGAGCAATCCCAGGAGGGATGTGATATGAGGAGGAGAGTCGCAGCAGCTATATATTCTGTTAGTTGAAGAGAGACTTATCTTGAAACGAACCAAAGTGAGTCAAAGTGAAAATGCCTCACTCCTGCGTTGTGCAGTTGAGATTCCAATGATGAAGATCTATGCTCAGAATTTTTTCAGTGGATGAACTTGCAGTTGCTGATGTATCAAGGAATCCTCTCCGGATGTCAGACCGAATAGATTCTTCAGCAAGGGATATTGAGGAGAAACAGGTGGATGAGTGACATGATGACGGTGAATTACAAAGGTATGTATTAGACTACCATGAGGACTTTTGTCAGTTTTCTTTCGATCGCGTGGTTGAGGATAGTCCAGAAATTGTGCCAAATGAGAGGGAGTTTAAGTTGAGGAATGTTTTCGTTGGATGGTGATTGTTGGATTGGAAGCAAGAACGATACGAATAAGGAAGATGAGCTTTGTACGGCAGTCTGTGTCGGAGGTGAACACTCGCCAGGAGAGCAGAGCATTGCGTGCTGAACTAGAGTCCTCAGGAGCGAAACACAGAAGTGATGAAAAGTCTTCCAGAGAGAGAGAGTGGCGTGAGCTCGAAGCTTTTAGTGGACAGCCATCGCAGCTGCCGGGAGCATGTGCATGCGCGAACACCCTCGCCCAACAGGCCGAATTGGATGCGGCTGCGCCCGCAGCAAGCCAAACAAGCACATCAGGCGCTCGCTGGAGCTGAAAAAGAAAGTGAGGGCAAGTAAACGCGGAATGGGAAGCATGAAAGAGAAACAAAAATTGCTGCACGAGGCCAAAAAAACTCTCAACTCACTCAACTCTCATCGGCAGGCAGCGAGCGGACGACTGAGCCGTAACGCCCGGTCAGCGGTCGTGGCGTTTGCCCATGAACCATAGTGGCGGTTCTGTCTGGCTTTGTTGTCAGACGTGATGGCGAGGAGCCCGTGCTGTCATCCATCGAGCCCTTGGGAGCTTCTCCTCATCTGGTGTGTGTTGAACCCGGGCATGGCTTGTTCCGCCCCTGTATCCATGGTCTGATCTGGAGATGCGAGTCTTGGCTGGTCCACTGACTTTGGGATGTCTGGCCGACATGTATGGCTCATGGCCAGAAGTTTTTCTTTTCCGAGGGAGGACTGTGCAATCGATTGAGTGCGGATGAGAGAACCTGGCATATCAGATCCTGAAGAGTATGGGTAGGCTTCTGAGAGTGGATTGAGAGAAATGGACTCCATGTGTTCTCAGTGCAGAAGCACGTGTGAACGTTTTGTTTTTTTGGTGTGACATTAGGAGCGAGGGGAGCGAGGAGCTGGTTGTTTGTGAGTTGGATGTTTGGGAGGCGGAACGTACCGAGTGTGCGATGGCTGAGTCCATACAGTGCGGCAGCGGTGCAAGAGAGGGACGTACTCCCTCTGCGAGTGGCCTGAAAGAACAGGCTTTACCCGTGGGTTTCCTTTTAACGTTAGAAGTGCAACGTCTTGGGAAAAGATGATTGTAAAAGGATTAAGAGAATCAATCGAGAGAATAGGAGAGGTGGCAAAATGGGAATGAGAAACAATGAAACCTAACTTATATAGGGGTTTTTGTGACCAATGCCGCAGATTAATTATGAGATAATCTTGTGATTTTGATTGACATATTTACGAGAGTTATATTTTCAAATCGAAATATTAATTTTTTTCTTTGCAAATATTCTTGCTTTAACTAAATAGATGTTTGTTTGAAGCTTATGGAGGGGAAAAAAACTCTTTCACCTCTGTTATTCTATCCTGAATGGCAAAAACTGGTTACCGTTTTTGGAACCGCGCTCATCCAGATGTAATAATAAACTCTACTGCGCAGTAAAGTCACAGCCCAGATTGAATTCATAAGGATGTTCCCAAACCCAACGGCCAAACTATGCGTCGTTCCTGAAAGATCCACAGCCAAAGCCGACGGTACAAAGTCAGAACTTATAAAATCCAAGGCTTCAGAGATGATAGAGAGGAATATCTACAGTTTGGACCATCCACCTTTTGCGATCAGTATACTTTGGCAGTGTGGGATGATGAATTAGCTGGGTGATACAATGTCAAACACCTGGAGATTGAAAACGAAGTGGAAAGTCGATTCCGTAGTCAAGTTCGGTGAGAAGATATGAAATACTTTCCACAGTCTTGAAGGACACAGTTTACAACCTTCCGCGTTGCTCATTTGGACTGAAGGCCAAGAGAAGATGAATCAAGATCTTGATGGCAGGCAGTGGCATCGTTGATCAGTTTGGGACACTCGGCTCATCTCAGCAGCGTGACTGGCTCACTTCTGGACCCGCACCCTCGCCTGATTATCACTTCTCGTATATTTTCAATTTAAAATCAAACATTCTCGATCATTCAATTTCAATGAATCGTCTCAGAAAGGTTTGAGTATAAATAAAATTAATTGAGACCATGCAGATGTTATCAACAAAGATTAAATTTCTCTCACTTGACTTAATGACATTCATATGTAAAACAATATGTCCAATTATGAGTTAAATTAAGGCATCAAATGTTGCTGGTCTGATCAGTCATCTTTGTTGAAACCGTGCCTCAGTCCAGTTGGCGCACGAGCTTTGAGCCAGTAGGGTCGTTTGCACCACACCTCGAAACATGCCTGAAGGAGAACAACACTCAGGATAATGCGGTCAACGGATACTTCTGCACCACTTTCTCATTCACGGAACAAATCAACAAATGGTTGAATCAATATAAACTGTAAGGGTTAGTAAGAACTTTGGGAATGTGGCTGAAGGGGAAATGAGTAGGCTCATACAATGCAGATGGCATTAAAGACCTTACATGTGCGTGTGTACCTCGTGGTGTGTACTGCACAGGTGGTGTGCAGAGCAGAGAGCATAGAGCAAAGGCTTCCCACGCCATTGAGCCTTCAAGTTGGTTTGACTGATGCACAAGGTTCGCTTCAGTCAGCCTTCATTTTAGGAGGTTCATTGGTAATTGGATAGAAGATGAAAGAAGATTTGCACCTAGATCTCTTTTAAAACGAATAACGAAAGGGAAGATCATTGTTGACAGATATTAAAGTTACCTACAGTATATTTTTGGCGACGTAAAGGATTTGACCTTATTGCACCCCAGTTGGAGATAGAAGAAGGAGGAGGGCAGAAGAGAGAGACTGGAAGAGATGGAAGGTTAGGGTGCTATTTGGTGAAGACAGAGTCGAGGGAAGGATTGTATGGGTGCTGCTTTTTTTGTGGTCAACTGTTATATAGCATTGGGGAAGGGATGAGTTTTTGGTGTCCAAAACATGTTTTTTTGTTAAAAAAAACCAAATCGATGACTCCACATGAGGAAAACTTTATCATTCCCTGAACAACATTTTGAAAATTGTGCTTACATATTTTACTCTGTTAATGTAACTTTTATAACCACAGAAGAGCTCCCCTGATAAACTCGACACCGAAGGTGCACGCGCAACACACGCTGCAAGAGGGGTAATGAGCACTTGGGGTGGGCTCGGTGGTGATCCACACGCCATTCTTGTGGAGCTATACAAAGGTTTATGTGTTCACAGCTCGTCCATGGAAATCCAGCCCAAGATGACAATTCTGGCAGTAGCACCAGCCAACCCTATGGGTAGCTGGTACAGAATCATGAATAGTGACTATTTCATATGTGAGTGTTAGAGATATTATTTTACTTCTATGAGCTAAATATGAATGGGTTTTTAATATTTTTAACAATGGAACTTAGAGGCTCATGCATGAGTTGTACATATTCCACAATTCCACACCAAAATATTTAGTAGACATCAGTTTTACACTTTGACATGAAAAAAAGCAACTCCTTGCGAGGTCTGTGGATGTACAAATTGCCCTCCACTAGTGGGTTCAATTGTCTGCACAAGAAACTGAGACATTAACAGACAGCTGACCATCAATGGCACATTGGGGATGTTTAACTGGATTACCTGCATCGCGGAATCAGGGGGTTCAGGTGGGAAACACCAGACAGACCAAGCCAAAAGAGACCATTGACACGAGTGGATTAATGCGATCACCGGCACGGGCAATTGTTCACAACACTACAGTCAATAACTAGAGGTAGAGACCTCCATTAAAGTCATTTGGCATCTTATTAAAAACTTGGGTTCATTGAAGCAATGGAACTAGTCTTCGAAGTTCAGCTAATTGTGTAGTTTCAAAAGTGGACAGTGCAACAACGAATGGAACAACAAACCTTTTGCTCGAAGATATGCTCACACCCTGGGGAAGAAGGAGAAGAGTGTTGTTTCAGGCGTTACCTTCGTTGGAGCAAGACAACGTCCTGTTCATTCCCATCAGAGGTTTAAAGTCTCATAAAGAGTCAGGTCAGGTCAACCGAGTACACGAAAACTTTTAAAAATGGCACATGCTGCTTCCTTATTTGACTCTGAGCAATTAAACAGGAGCGACAGGATGCAAAGTTGTTTGCATTTTTCACAGATGGCCTATCAAACTCGAGGTGGGCAACACAGCGCAGCTTTGATTTGGCTGAATATCCTCCTCCTTGGTTGAGGGTCCTTGTTAGGAATTCGGTACTGTTTTCAATTTTACCGTCCTGCATTGAGATTGAGAGTCTTCGAGCGTGTACTTCTTGGCCTTTGTCCCATCGAGATGCTTTTGATTCTGGTACACAACTAAACTTTCGAGTCATACAACTGAAGGAACATTATGGTCCAAGAGCATTTTAATCACGTGTTTGAGGCCAAAACACTCTGAGCCTGATGCACACGAGTTGTCATTACACAACTTCAGAGACAAACAGGTTGAGTCAACCCATCCTGGTGTTAATTTCTATACTCACTGACGCCTAACATCCCAAGCCGCCAACTCAACGCAGCGCACACCGTACTTGAGACACTGGACCTTGCTTTATGTCACAAAATAAATTACAGAACAAATACATCCCAATATTACATATATTTGTACAAAAGAAATGTTTGGCACGGCATGCTCCATAAAGACCTCTGAGAAACTTTTGCTGGTTATATATTGAGGACCACGATGAATCTAGCAACACCTTTGGTTGAAAGATACGAAGTACTTCTTTCAGGGGATTGTTAGATAAACATCCTCTTGGAGAAGTCCTTTATATTCACGCACTACAGCTGTGATCCAGATGATGATCCTGAGGTTTCCACCTTGGGTGAATCCTGTAAACATCAAGGGGGGGGGGTTATGTTTGTGACTCGTGGGAGGCCAGGTGGTTGGTCCGTCTCTGCCAACCAGCGACAGGAGGAAATTTTCATCAGAGGTCTCAAACGACTGGGCCCAATGGGGGAGCCGTCCTGTTGAAAATGAATCGGGCTTGAAGGTCTTCAATCTGTTGGGAGGCGAATGCTTTCAACATGTTATGTAAATTGTTGAGGTCTTGTGTCCGTCCGCAAAGAAAAACAGAACCCACCAAAGGTCATTGAAGAAGGTCCCCACACACATTGACCTCTTGGGCACTATCAATCTGTGTTCACATGAAACTGGGGGTTTTTCAGACACGAGACTGGTTGACTGTCAGGCAACTACCCCGATACCATGAAGCAAGCTTCGTCTGTGACATTGACCTTTCTAAGGTGATCTTCGTCCATCCTCGGACGCAACTGAGCATTCCAAGACAAATAGCCTTGCTCTGGGTCCGTTCGTTTGGTTATGAGTCTCAGCAGAATCTTGACTTTAAGTCAGGTAGTGGTCCCGACAACTACTCGAAGATGGGTCTTTCCCGTTTTATAATCCGTTCCAGATTTTTTGTTGTTGTATACTCAGTCGAGGGATACTATAATGAATTACACAGAACAGTACAACAAATGGAGGGGGAACAAGCAGCGGGGAGATGAGAGGGAATACAAAACCAGTTGGGACAGGGACATAATTACTCTGCACGCTCTTTCTTTCTTTACTTTCACCAGATCGATTCATAATTGAGTCTCACAGTAATGGGAAGTGTTGGAAACTGCTTCAGCGATTTTGGTGAATCTCTTTCAATGGACATCGAGTCCTGTGATCGAGGCTTCTATGAGGGTGAACCCTAGTGGATATGTACCATCCATTGCCCTGCATTCAAAATGGCTCGATTGCCATTCCATTTGCACCTTTCGGCATCATTTTTTTTGAGTAATAAATTCGGCTTTATTTTATTTTATTGCGTGAGATTTTTTGTTCTACGTTCCATCCTCATCATCGAGTGTGAAGCTCCAAGCAACTCGAGCATTTAACACTGAACACTGAGTAGCTTACATGAACAGACTGGAGGTCAAATGGGTATGTGTACAGGACAAGTATATACAAATAAATGTTGTTTTTGTTTGGACCTTTCTGGCTTTATAGCTCCAAAGTTCAATTTCATGACGAAAACATTTTGATCAGATTTTTAACCTCACAATGTACCTAAATCGGCGGTTTAAACAGTATTGAGGTCAGTTTGGCCCATTATGTGCTGTGTTGGCCACTCCAGAATTATAATTATTCCACATGAGGTATTTTTTGCGCAGCTCACTTCCAATTACACCTTGTAGACGCCTGTCGACCCCTATTAGAACCTTTAAATACCCATTTAGGACCCATTTGAGACTGTGTACACCGTCCTTCACCCTTTTCAGACCTATCGACCTTTGGAAGACCCTTTCGGACATTTTCAGACCATTTTTTGCTCCTTCGTTCCTTTGACCCCTTTTAACCTTTTTAGCCCCTTTATGACTTTTAAGACCGCAAGCCACTTTAGAAGAAAACCCTCCACACCCTTTAGATAAATCGAAAAAGTTCCCCGAAATCTTTTTGACGACGTTTTCCGTGCACATTCGGTCGCTCACAAGTTTGCGATGCCGAATCGAAAATGATATCCCAAAGTGAACTGATTCGCAGAACTGAAACATAATCTATGGATTCAATTCAAATGGGAAACCAGAATGAAGAATGCTGTGAGAAAATACTGATGGAATGGAGTTGGGAGTATGAAGATCGGAACAGTTGGGGACTGAAGAAGCGACTGGAGAGGGATGGTGACCTGTTTGGTGTCGGTGTGAGCATGAGAAGGACTTTGGTGATCTTCCATCAGACGAGGCCAAAAGTAGCTAATTATGTTTATTTGGATGGAGTTTACGTGGGGTTTGCCTCCCACCCCCCCCACCCAAGAGTATTTGCTTTCTTCTCAAGCACGACGCAAACAATTTTCGATGAAGTGAACCACA
Source organism: Eptatretus atami (assembly GCA_035128595.1). Classification (NCBI taxonomy): domain Eukaryota; kingdom Metazoa; phylum Chordata; class Myxini; order Myxiniformes; family Myxinidae; genus Eptatretus; species Eptatretus atami. Next base: position 20,469 of record JAXMNL010001093.1, read on the forward strand.
ACCTTCATGCACCTGTGATGTACCAAAGTTTGTTCATGCCAGTAAAAAAAGTCGACGTCTCAGGGGCTACAGGGGGTTCGCCCCAAAAGATGTATTTGCTTTCTTCTCCGCAAACTATGTGACATTTTCTGAACTTCACCACAACCTTCAACACCTATGCTGTCCAGTTTTGTTCAGACATTAAAAAGTCGACAATCTAAGGGGTCTACAGGGGATTTCCCCACAAAATATGCATTTGCTCTCTTCCCAAACTACACACACAATTTGAGAAACTTAACCATAACCTTTGTCACCCGTGATGTACCAAAGTGTTGTTTATGGCATAAAAAAAAACAATCGCATACATTTACTTTCCTTCTCCATTACATATGTTGTGGGTAATTGATGCCTTCCAGTGGTTCACCTGGTTTATCTTCATCCAGCCACACCTCGGTGAACATCCAGGGAGTATTTCCCGACGTTTTTAGTTTTGATCTCAAACGGAGAGATGACCTGGGAAACTTGAGATAAGATTCTACAAATGTCCCTTTTAGCAACAAAAAGGATAACAAAACCACTAGCTGTATCCAGGAAATATCTTCATGAGTCTCCATTTGGTGTAGAAATAACAAGAAAGAAAGAAAGAAAGAAAAGATGCAGACAGAATATGTCCTCATCTTGGGCTTGGCCAATTGTGACAAAAGTTTCGTTGAACATGTCATTAGCAATTCTTTAAAAAATAGCTAAACTTCGTTTTTTTCAAAAAAAAACAAATGTCAGACAAACATTAACCCTCGTGATATTTTGAGTACCCTGTTAATATTATCGAAAATATGTATCATACCAAATGAAGCTGTTTGGCAGGGTCTTCGAATCTTGGAGTCGTTGCTCAGATCCCATGGAAGAAAGCAGACGGTAGTGTGTCTGGTATTGCTTTCTTCCCAAGTTTTCCAGATTAAGAATAACAGCGCTTGCTAATCTCTCTCCCAAAGAATTGCAATTGTACTTGTGACTTGAAGGAGTGCGATCAGGTACCACCGATTCGAAGGAAGAATTCAATACAAGCAAGATGATCAACAGCATGAGTTCCACAGTATAGTAGTTATTAATTTCGACAGCTGAGACAAGGATGATGTAGAGGCCACCAACATTTGCCAAGATAAAACAAAGTTTATTTTTATACAATTATTTGAATTTGTTAAAAGTTGCACTGATAAGGATAAGTTTTCGAGGTGTTCAAGGGAGTCTGAATACCATTCAGGTATCGGTTTCCTCTTCAGGAGCATCTGTCTCACCAGCCAGGTTTCCAACTTTTGTATTCTGGTTACTGGAGTGTTGCAGGGATGAGAGGTATTGCAGAATAAGGTTTACTTTTGCACATGAAAAGAACGCATAATATTGTCTCAACTTAATTTTGGATGAAGACTTGTATATTGCATAATGGCTGTCATGTAGCCTTGAGCAGTACTTTCACCTTTTTGCCAGACCCCATAGACATTCTTGGTCATACCGCTGAACCCCAAAACAAAATTGAAAAAAAAAACCAGCCCGATTTATTAAAACATGTCTGCCATACTCCAGTCAATGGATGGCTGAAATTGCGTCTGCCAACAAAATAAACTGTGCTGTGATGTTCCCTTTGTTCGGTTCCTAAAATGGGCTCAACAAATTGATATGTTAATTACTGACCCATTCATGACCCCTGGAAAAACCCCAACGACCCCGAGGTATAAGAATCTAGGGCCGAGAGCATGTGCAACATGTCTCTGAGCTGTTAGCCCTCGGTTTGAAGTTGACAGGTTAAAACTGTCACCCTGTGTTTTGGTCAGGGAACATCTATGTCTGTGTCGCTATTCAGAAGGATGTGAAATGGGTGTCCTGTCTCCAGCATTAGTTTGGTGGTGTTAAAGGCTAGGGCACTGTGTGACCACCACCCCCTCTATGTGCTGTGGCATCAAAGTCCACCAGGTTCTGGAATTCTGGCAGAAGGGATGCGGCTCATTCTTCCAACGAGGAAGGTCAATCAACTCACACCTGTTTGATGGAGGTGGAGAAATGCTCCTTGTGCATCGTTTCGATATCCCAAAAATGCTCGATTGGTGTTAACATCTGGTGTTGACGGGGCCGATGACCGCTGAGACAACATAGTGTCATGCTGATGAAACCATGGGTGACTGACGCCCGTTTTGCTCTGTGACGGGGCCAATGTCATTCGGAAGACTCCCCCCCCTCCACGGCAGGAAGATTTTTTTTTTAATACACAATATTACAATGTCGGGCTCGTGTAAGAGCAAACAGAGAACGGATAAAAAAGGGGAGCAGGAGAGACAAATGGCGGGAGGGAAGCACAAACAGGGGGAACAGAGACATTATATTTGTCTGAAGGGAGAGGGGGGACACAGGGTAAACAAGATGGAACACTACAAAGGACTTTCAGCGAAGAAAGCAGAGAATTTGAAAGAGGTGGGTTTGGGGTGGTTAACGGTGTGGTTAAGAAGATCTTGGTTTTGGTAGGGGAACGATATGAGATGGTGGTGAAGCTGTTTCGAAGACTGGAGGAAGAGTAGGTTCGAAGGGATGTGGGAGTTTGTTTATCAGGGTGGGAAAAAACAGGAGATGAACGAGCTAAGGTGAGCGTGATTCTTGATTTTTGGTAGTTTTCCCAGAAGGGGTTGCTGGCGGACCTTGAGCACCCTGGAGGCTGGAGGCCAGTTGGAAATGTGGCTTTCCCAGGAAAGTCATGGGGATCGTGAGGCCCAAAAACTTGAATGAAAGGAATTCTTCAAGAGGATTGTTGAGAAAGTCGATGGGGGGGGAAGCATATGGTTTCAATGCTGCAACATGGGTGAGTAATAATCACTCAGCACATAAATGTTCGATTGCATGACTTGCTCTTCTAGGGAATGGTCGGCACTAACCATGCAGGAAAATGTTGCCCACAACATCCAGAACCACCAAGAACCCTTCACTGTTGGAACAAGGTCACTCAGGGACTGGGTTGCGGTTCTTTAGGGTGGCGCACACGTGCACTCGTCATTTGGTGAGACATGTGAAGGATGGAATTCATCTAGACCATATCGCATTTTCCACTGCCGTGGTCCATTGCCTGTCTCTTTGCACCACTGGAATGCCAACATGCATTGCCAGGTTGTGATTGAGGTGGTTTGTGCGCTGACCGACAATGGCTATCTTCTGTGCAACAAAGGGACGATGTATCTCTGTGCGATTCTTGGTGGACCGTTTGATGAATGGTGCTCACTCACTGAGCTGAAAATCACGTCAATTGATCTGCCATTGTCACCTGTTTGCTTGTACTTCACAATGCACGGACATCACGATCTGGAGTTAGCGCTGCAGTCCATGTTGCCTTTGCTGTAGAGTCTTTTCCTCGGAGTTCTTTCGCGCATGACCTTAGACCACTTGCCGTTTAAATCAGCGTTGACTGTCTTTTGTCACTGAAGCTCTGCCAACGCCCCAAAAATCACCGCTCTTCAAAGTACACTGAGCTCCTTTGCAGCCATTGATAGCCCATAAGATTACAGGAACCGCTGTTCAGCATTTTTTCACATGACCCGAAGCAGCAGTTTCGATAATTGATACTGGGATGTAAATTTGTTGTTAACGGAATCTGTGTACGTTGGCATGCACAAGACGACTGCACGGCTCTGAACTTTGTGTGCACCTGTTGATGACCAATCTGGAAACAGGTGTGAGTAGTCCTTCAACAGTCAAGCGTGAGAATAGAGGCTGCACCAGCATGGTGGACAGATTGCCGGAATTAATTTTCTTCTTGTGAATATTGCATTTGAAACTCACCATCATTTTGGTGAGAAATTCTTCAGCTTGCGTTGGATCTCTCAAAAGGAATTTCTTTTTTTCTTCATTTGCTTCAATCTATGGCGTTCCACCGAGAGTTGAGCGTCGTGTACACGCGACACAAGTGTTCAGGGCTTCGATTTTGATCACGAGAATTTTGGGATGAAACATGAGATGGAGTTGTTTGGTCATCAGTATTTGTGCGTAACGATAACCGATTGGTGACGAGTCGTCTGTATGCAGCAGGATGCACACAAGCAGCAAGTGGTCCGGAATACACAACCCCCATGTCCGCAACACTAGCTGAGTGGCATGTATGTTTTGCTGGGGGCATGCAACATTGACACTGGTTGACCATTCGGCAAAAATAACAGAATATCATGACCGGGTCTGGAAGCTGTGAACCAGAATAGCACTAAGTTTCCTTGACTTTGGCAAAGAGTCATGGACTTAGAGTGGTTGGTATAAGGTTCCAGGCCCACGGCTCTGGCTTGGACTTGGTATCTAACGCTAGTAGTGTGGGCAAAGGAGATTGACCCATGTGCTCATTGATGGTGGCTTGGAGGAAGGTCCAGACTGCAGGGTCGACTGGAGTGCTCCGTTCGTCTATACCGAGAAAAAAAAAAGGCTTGTCGTAGCACTCTGAAGTTGCAGCTGAAATCTGGGAAAATGGTATCCGACCCAGCC
>JAXMNL010001095.1:262-10659 GCA_035128595.1 Eptatretus atami
GTACGTGTGTGGATGTATGTATATGGATGTGGATGTACGTATATGTATGTGTGTATGTATGTGTGTATGTGTACGTGTATATGTGTATATGTATATGGATGTGGATGAGAGAGAGAGTGTGTATGTATATGTGTGTGTGATGGATTGGATGTACGTATGTGTATTAATGTGTATATGTGTGTGTATCGTATGTTGTGTGTGCGTATATGATGTGTATTATAGTGTATGTGTATGTGTATATGTATTATGTGATTACGAATGTATATTGTGTGTGTATGATGTGTAGTGTGTTATGTATGTTGTATATGGATGTGGATGTACGATTATGTGTATATGTGTGTGTCATGTATGTGCATATGTTGTGGCGTATATGTATGTGTATATGGATGTGGATTACGTGATGGTGTGTGTAAGGTGTGTGTAAGTGTATGTATGTGTGTATGTATAATGGATGTGGAGTGTACGTGATGTGTATGTATGTATGTATACTGGATGTGATGTACGTATATGTTGTAACGTGGTATGTGTGTGTACGTGTGTATGTTTATATGTAATATGGATGGGAGGACGTATATGTATATGTATGTGTATATATGTGTGTGTAGTTCGTATATGTGTAGGTACGGTGTGTATGTGTGCGTATATGTGTATATGTACGTATATGTGTTTGTGTTTCGTGGTACGTAATGTGGTATGGCATGTATTGTGCGTGTACATGTGTATGTGGTATGTAATAAATGTGTGTGTGTATGTTGTATGTGTATGTATTATGGATGTGGATGTACGTATGTGTTGTATTGTATGTATGCAAATGTAATGGTGTGTTGTATTTTATGTGTATATGTGTGTATGTATGTATGTGTGTGTACGTTGTGCGTATATGTGTAATGTAATGTGTATGTGTATGTGGCGTGTGTATGTATGTGGATGTATGTAGAATGTATGTGGATTTAGTATATGTGTGTGTATATGTGTATATGCGATGTTGGAATGTACGTATATGTATGTATGTGTATGTATATGGTATATGGATGTGTATGTATGTGTATGTGTGGTATGTGTGGCGTTATATGTGTTGTGTTGTATGTAATGTATGTATATGGATGTGATGTACGTATATGTGTATTTGTGTGTGTATGTATGCATGTGTTGTGTGTGCGTAGTGTAATGTGTATGTGTACGTGTATAGTGTGTTGTATTGGGATGTGGATGTACGTATGGCCATTATGTGTGTGTGTGGTGTGCGTATTGGATGTTGAATGTATGTGTGTGGTGTGTATGTGTGTGTATTTGTATGATGTGTATGTGTATGTATGTGTGTGTACGTGTTGCGTATATGTGTATGGTATATGTGTATGTATTGGTATTATGTTGTATTTCGTATATGTGTGTGTATGTGCATATGGTATGTATGTATATTAATGGATGTGGATGACGATATGTATATGTGTGTGTATGTTATGTGTAAATGTGTGCGTATATGTGTATGTGTGTGTAGATATGGATGTGGATTGTACGTATATGTGTAATATTGTGTATGTATGTAATGTATGTATCCGTATATGTGTGTGTATGTGTATATGTGTATATGGATGTGGATGTACGTGTATGTGTGTGTGTGTGTGTGTGTATAAGTTGTGTGTGTGTGTGTGGTGTTTATGTTATAGTATGTATGTGTGTATGTATGTATGTGTAATGTATATGGATGTGGAGTCACGTAGTGTAGTGTGTATGTATTGTGTATGTGTGTGTAATGGATGTATGTGGATTGTACGTATATGTAATATGTATGTGGATGTACGAATATGTGATATGTAGTGGTGTGTGTGTGTTTGTGTATGTGATGTAATGGTGTGTGTGTATGTGTAGCATGTGGTGGATGTGGATGTACGTGTGTGTGTGTGTGCGTTATATGGTATGTAGTAGTGTGTATATGTGTGTGTGTATGTGTTATGTATATGTGTGTGTGTGCGTAATATGTAGTGTGTAAATGCGGTATTATGTGTATAGTGGATGTGGATGTACGTGTAATATGTGTTATGTATGTAGCAAATGTATGTGTGTTGCGTATGTGTATGTGTGTGTTTATGGTATATGTATGTCATATGTTATATGGTATGTGGATGTGTGTGTATGTATGTGTGTGTGTGTATGTGTATATGTGTTATGTGATTGTACGTATATGTGTGGTGTGTGTTGATGTACGTAATTATGTATATGTGTGTGTGTAATATATGTAAACGGTATGTGTGTGGATATGTGTGTGTTTATGTGTGTATGCATGTGTGTGGTACGTGTGTTGTACGTGGTGTGTGTATATATATGTATGTTGTGTGGTGTAATGTTGTATGTAATTGTGTATGTTTATATATGTATGATATGTATGCATGTGTGTATGTGTATGTATATGTATATGTGTATGTATGTAATAGTATATGGATGTGGATGTACGTATATGTATATGTGTGTGTGTGTATTGTTCGTGTATGTGCTGTATGTGTATGGTGTATGTATAGGATGTGGATGTACGTATGTGTATGTAGTATATGTATTGTATATGTGTGTGTGTAGTGTGTATTATGTGTATATATGTGTATGTATGTTGTGTGCGTATTAAATGTATGTGTTATATATGTGTCTGTGTATGTGTATTGATATATGTGGATTTGTACGTATAATGTTATGTGTGTGTGTAGTGTATGTGTAATGTGGTAAACGTGTACATGTATATGTGTTGGTAAATGTATTGTATGTATATGGATGTGGATGTACGTATATGTGTGTGTATGTATATGTGTGTGTGTGTGCGTATATGTATGTGTATGCGTGTATATGGATGTGGATGTACGTTATGTGTGTGTGTATGTGTATAAGTATATGTGGTGTATGTGTGTATGTGATGTATGTGTGTATGTATGGATGTGATGTACGTCATTGGATTAAATGTGTGTGGTGTACGGTGTAATATGTAATGTGTATGTGTGCGTATATGTGGATATGTGTGCATGTAATGTATTGTTATTTAATGTGCATATGTATGTTGTGTGTATGTACGTATATGTGTATGTGTATGTGGTCGTGTACGTATGTGTATGTGCATGTATGTGTTACGTGTATGTATGTATGTGTAATGTATTATGGATGTGGATGTACTATGTGTATGTATGTATAGTATGTGTGTGTGTTATGCAAATGTATGTGGTGTGTATTTATGTGTATATGTGTGTATGGTATGTATGTGGTATGTATAGGATGTGTATGTATGTATGTGTGGTGTACGTGTGCGATATGTGTATTAAATGTGGTTGTTGTTATGTGGGTGTGTATGTATGTGTATATGTGTGTATGGAATGTGGATGTATGTATGTTATATTGTATGTGGATTACGTATATGTGTGTGTAGTGTATATGTGTATGTATGTAGTATGTATTGGATGTGGATGTACGTAATTTGTGTGTATGTGTGCGTATATGTGTTGTATGTGTGTGTGTATGTACGTATAATGTGTATTATGTGTGTGTATGTATGCATGTGTGTGTGTGCGTATGTTGTACGTGTTATTGTGTGTATATGGATGTGATGTACGGTATGTGTATGTATATGTGTATGTATGTAATATGTGGTGGTATGTTATGTGTGTAAATGCAATGTATGTGTGTGTTATTTGTATGTATTGTTGTGTGTACGTGGCGTAGATGTGTAGTAATGTGTATGTGTTAGTGGGTGTGTTATATGTGTGTATGGATGTGGATTTAACGTATATGTATTGTGTGTGTGATGTGTCGTGTATGTGCAATGTATGTGTATGTGTTATGTGTGTATGTATGTGTGTGGTGTATATGGATGTGGATGTACGTAATGTGTATGTATGTATGCGTATATGTATGTGTATATGTGTATGTGTGTGGTATATGTTGTTGTGTATGTATGTTATATTGTGTATGTAGTGTGTGTGCGTATATGTAGTGTATATATGTGTAATGTTGTATGTGTATATGTATATATGTGAAGTACGAATTGTATATGTGTGGTGTATGTATGTGTACGTGTATCGTGTATGTTGTGTATGTTGTATGTATATGGATGTGGATGTACGTATATGTGTATATGTGTGTGTATGATGTGCATATGTGTGTGTGGTGTCGATATGTATGTTGGTATATGGAATGTGGATGTACGTGTATGTGTGTGTTGTGTATGTGTGTGTATGTGTATGTATGTGTGTATGTATGTATGTGTATGTATTATGGATGTGGATTGTACGTTATGTGTATGTATGTATGTATATGTGTGAATGTACGTATATTGTGTGTGTACGTGTGTAATGTGTGTGTACGTGTGTAATGTATGTATATGTATTGGATGTGGTGGACGTATTGTATAATGTGTGTGTGTATGTATATGTATGTGTAATATATGTGTGTGTATGTGTGGCGGTATATGTGTATGTACGTGTGTATGTGTGCGTTATGTGTATGTGTTGTGTAATGGTGTAGTGCAGTGTATGTGTTCGTGTATGTGTATGTGCATGTAGGTACGTGTAATGTGTATGTGTGTATGTATATGATGTGGATGTACGTTATAGTGTATTATGTGTATATGTGTATGTATGTTAATGTGTATGTAATGTGTTTGTATGTAGTGTGTGTACGTGTGCGTAGAGATGTGTGATGTGTATTGTGTGTACTCAGTGTATATGTGGTATGGATGTGGATGTATGGTATGTATATGTATGTGGGATTACGTATATGTGTGTGTAATTGTGTATATGTGTATATGGCATGTGGGTGTTACGGTATATTATGATGAATTGTGGATGATGTGTTGTTTTATGTATGTGATGTGTAGTATGTAGTGTGGTTATGTGGTGCGTATGTGTGTATGGATTGTTATAGTGTATGTGCTATGTGTGTGTGTATGTGTGTATGTCATGATGTGGAGTGTGGTTGTACGTATTATGTGTATATGTGTGTGTATGTATGCATGTGTGATGTGTCGCGTATGTGTATGTGTATGTGTACGTGTATATGGATGTGATGTACAGTACATATGTGTACGTATGTGCATTTGATTGTGTTGTGATGTGTGTGCATATATGGATGTGGTATGTACGTGTATGTGTATGTAATGTGCTGTGTGTGTATGTGTAATGTGTGTATGCAAATGTATGTGTGGTGTATTTATGTATTGTGTAGTGATGTTTGTGTGTGTACGTGTGCAGTATATGGTATGTAATGGATGTATCGTATGTTATGTGCGGTGTGTATGGATGGTGTATATATGTGTGTATGGATGTGGAGTTTACGTACTGTGTGTGAATGTATGTTTAGTTATGTGTAGTGTGTATTATATGTATTTGGAGAAGTGTGGATGTATCGACTATATGATCATGTGGTATGTGTGCGTATTTGTTATTGTATGTGTGTGATGTGATATTGTTATGTATGTAATGATGGATGTGCGATGTACGTATATGAATATATTGGTGTGTGGTGTTGTGTGTGTTGGTATGTATACGTGTATGTGGTGTAGTTATATGTATATGATATATGGATGTGGAGTGTGTTTGTATATGTGCGTATTGATGCTATGTATGTGTGGATGTACTGTATGTATGCTGTAATGTGTCGTGTATTGTGTTTATGTATTGTATGTTGACTTGTATAGTTAGTATGATTATGGAGTGATGGTAGTGATGTGTGTATGCTGCGTATTATGATATATGATGTGACGTATAGTATATGTGTACGCTCGACATGTGTAGTGTACGTGTATATGTGTGGTATGAAGAATGTGGGTAGGTATGGGTGGTACGTATGTATGGGATGATCGTGGTGTGTATGTGGTGTGTTATATGTTGATTGGATGTACGTATATGTGTATAGTGTGTGTATGTGTGTTGATGATGATGGATGTGGAATGTACGATATATTGTTTCGTTGTGTTATGATGTGATGTGTGTATGCAAATGTATATGTGTATATGATTGTATATGTTGTGTGGTATGTATTGTGGTATGTGTTATGTATGGTGTTATTAGTGGTGTATATGTTATTTATGGTGTAATATGTATGTGTGGGTATGTATATGGATGTGGATGATACGTATATTATGATGTGTGTAATGTATATGGATGTGGAGTGTGGATGTACCGTATTTGTGATGCTGTGTGTTATGTATATATGTTGTATGTTATATGTAGTATAGGATGCTACGTATAGTATATGTGTGGGTATATGTGGGCTGTTAGTATGTATGTATATGGTGATGTATGTTTGTGTATATGTTTATAGTGTGTTGTATGTATGTATTATTCATAGTATACATATACATATACAATAATACACATATATTTTTTATATATGTACTTATATATATGCTAATATACAGTATGTACAGTATGTATATATCAAGATATATTTTATAATATATTATATATATCCCTATTATATAGGTATATATATCATATGTTGGATAAGAATGGAGGACACCAAGGTACGTGGGACCGTACAACAGTCTATAAAGAGTATGGTAGTGCCACTGTGAAATGGTACTGGCAAATATCTTCCCGGGCACGCTCTCATACATGTATGTGTGGTGTGCCTGTGTGTTATTATGATGGATGTGGATGTACATATTGTAATGGTGGGTGTAATGTGTAGTGTCAGTGTGTGTGAATGTGTGTTGATGGTATATGTATGTGTACGTGATAGTGTATGTGTATGTATATGGATGTACGTGTGTGAGATGTATGTATGGATTGGATGTCACGTATATGATGTGTGTATGTATGTGTGTGATGTGTGACGTGTATATGTGTATATGTATATTGGATGTGGATGTTACGTATATGTATTGTGTGATGTATGTGTGATATATGTGTACGAGGTGATGTAAGTGTGGTGTGTGTCTTCTGTTGTATGTATGTGTGTGTGTGTGTGAAAACAGATATGTGTATGTGTATGGTGTGTATTGTGTTGACCATAGTGTATGTGTGTGGTTTATGTGTATGTAAATGTAGTACAGTGTTATTATCCGTGTATCTATTGTATGTATATGTATGTCTATAAGCCGTGTTCTAGTCACCGCTAAAGTGCCGACAACTTGGGAGAATTAAACATCAACACAAGCAAACTAAAGACACAAAATACACCCTAATAACAAAAGCTAATTGTGCCAATTCGTAATTGCGAAGTATTTGTTGGAATGCCCTTTTTACCCCCCGGTCCTTCCTGTTATGTGTGGATCTGTACGTATATGTGTGGTGATGTTGTGCCATATGTCTATATGTATGGTGTGTATTGTGAGTGTAATGTATATGCTATGTGGTAATGTACTCAGCTATTGCTATATGTTGTACGTATGTGTGCTGTGTATGTATGTGCTGTTGTGTACGTGTATATGTGTATGTACTGTATATGTATATGGATGTGGATGTACGTTATATGTATATGTGTAGCGTATGTGTGATGTGTATGGTCATGTGGTGTATCATGTGTATGTTAGATTGTATATGAATAGATGATCGTCGGATGTACGTATTGGTAACTATGTGTATATGTGTACTGTATATGCTGGTATGTATGTTATGTTATATGTGATATGTGATGTATATGTATATGAGATGTACGTAATATGTATATTGTGTGGTATGGTGTATATGTAGTATGTATGTAATGTGTATGTAATGTGTGTGACTATTGTATTAATGGTATGTATTGTATGTATATGTGTGTAATGTGTCGCTATGTATTTATGTGTACTGTTAATGTGTGCGTTATACGTGTATTATGTATGTATTGTATGATATTATATATATATCATACTAGGATAATATACTAATATAATACTCATATATACACAACACATATATTTTATTTTATATATCTGTATTCAATTCATGATATAATAAACACGTTGTCTCACATGTATGTATATTTATATATAATATATACCTATATTGACGTACTACTATACTATATATATATATGTTGGATAAGACCAATAGGAGACACCCAAGGTAGTGGCACCGTACAACATCTATACGATCTGGAGCCGCCACGTCATAGAATGTGCAAATATCTTCCCAGGCCGCCCTCTTCATACATGTATGTGTGTGTGTGTGTGTATTGTATCGTGGATGTTATTTGATGAACTTGTGTACATATGATGTATGTGTGTATGTGCTATGATGTCGGTGTGGTATAGTGGTTGTATATCTAGTAGTACTGTATATGTGTATGTGTATGTATTATGGCATGTACGTGTGGCGATGTATGTACTGATCGGCATGGATGGACTAGTACGTATATAGTTATGGTGTATGTTATGTGTGTATGTGTACGTGTAATACTGTGTATATGGTATATGGATGTGGGATCGGTGTATACTATATACTATGTCGCAGCTGTACTGTAAGTGACTGGTATATGCTGTACGTGTATGTAAGTGTGCTGTCCGGTCCTGGCTTCTCGTGTATTGTATGTGTCGTGTGGTAGCATGTGTGTATGTGTATGTGTACAAGTGTGTATGTGCCATGTATGTCGTGTGTGTTGTAGTATGCTGTACGATTATGTGTATGTGGTATATATGGATTTAGTATGTGTCAGTGCTATGCTTCTATGTGTATGCCTATTGTGCTCATGTAGCATATCCCGTTAATGTATTGGTATATGTATATGGTAGTGTGCATGTACGTATATGTGTGCTGTATGTATGTGCATATGTATTATGTATGTGGTATGTGTGTGTATGTATATGGATGTGGATGTACATATATGTATATGTGTACGTTGTGTGTGTGTATGTATGTGTGGTATGTTGTACGTGTATAGTGTAGGTATGTTAATATTGTATATCGGATGTGGATGACGTATATGTATATTGTGTAACGTATGTGTGTGTGTATGTATGTGTGTATATGTACGGTGTATGTATGTATTGTATATTGATGTGGATGTACGTATTTTGTGTATATGTGTATATGTGTATGTATATGTTATAATGATGTACGTATGATGTATATGTGTGGGTATACTGTGTGTATGTAATGTTGTATATGTGTGTGTATGTGTGTGTATATGTAATATATGTGGTGTGTATGTGTGTATGTATAAGTGTATTGTATGTGTGCGTATACGTGTTATGTATGTATGTTATAATATATATATATATATAATAAAATATATATATATATACCATATATACACACAACATTATATTTTATATAATGTATATATATTAGTATATACAGTATGGTACATGAATGTAATATTATATATATATATATATATATATAATAATATATATATATATACTGTTGGATAAGAAATGGAGACACCAAGGTACGTGACCGTACAAGCATCTATAGCGAGTATGGGGCCGCCACGTGAAATGTGCAAAAATATCTTCCCGCCGCCCTCTCATAGCAATGTATGTTGTATGTTATGTTGTATGTTGTGTGTGTGTATGTGTATGTGTTATGTATATGTATTGTGTGTATGTAATAATGTTTGTATGTATGTTGGTATATGGATGTGGATTACGTATGTGTGTATGTATGCATGTGTGTGGTGTATATGTGTTGCGTATATGTGTATATGGATGTGGATGTACGTGTGTGTGCGTATATGTATGTGTATGTGTGTGTGTGTTATGGTTATATGTATTATTATGGATGTGGAAATGTGTGGTGGTATGTATATGTATGTGTATGTGTGCGCATATGTGCATGTATGTGTTGTTGTTGCGATATGTAGTTATGTAATATGTATTGTAATGGAATGTGGAATGTGTGTATATGTGCGTATATGTATGTATGTATGTGTAATGTATATGTGTGTGTTGTGTGTTCTCTGTATGTATGTGTGTGGATATGTGTATGTATGTAATGTGTGTGGATTGTGTATGTATGTATGTGTGTGTGTATGTGTATGTATATGGAATGTTGGATGTATTATGTGTATGTATGTAATGTATGTATATGTGTGGATGTACGTATATTGTGGCGGTATGTATGGTGTGTGTTATTGTGCGATATGTTGGTGTGTATGAATATGTAGTGGAATGTACGTATATGTATATGTGTGTGTATGTGTTTCGTGTGTGTGTGTACGATGTGTGTGTAGTGTAATGTGTGTGTGAATGTATACGTTATGTGTGTATATGTGTATATGTTATTGTATGTATGTATGTGTATGTATATGGATGTGGATGTAACGTATGTGTGGTTATGTATGCATTGTGTGTGTATGTATATGTGTTGTGTGTGTGTGCGTAATGTGTATGGATGTGATGTACGTGTGTGTGCGTATATGTATGTGTGTATGTATGTGGTGTATGTGTACGTGTATATGTGTATATGTATATGGATGTGGATGTAGCGTATATGTAATGT
>JAXMNL010001095.1:10684-23995 GCA_035128595.1 Eptatretus atami
AGGTATGTAAGTGTCGTGATGTGTCTTCTGTGTATGTATGTGTGTGTGTGTGCTGCACCAAAACAGATATGTGTATTGCTGTACGGTGTGTTGTGCATGTATTGTGTGTGACTGGCATAGTGTGTCATGTTTGGTACGTGGTTTATTATGTGATATATATAGATGTAGTGTACTATGTGTTGTATTGATACTCATGGATGTATCGTATGTGTATGTATGCATATGTATGTATCTATAAAAACCGCCGTGTTCTAGTCAATAAAACCACCCGCTAACACACAGGTGGCCGGACAATTACTATTGGAGAGAATTAAACTACCATTCAACCACACACAGCAAAAACACTAAAGACACACAAATACAACCCTAATAACAAAAAAAACAACGCTAATTATGCCACAACTTCTAATTTGACGAAGTCACTTCCATGCATTGGCAAATGCCCTTTTTTACCCCCCACCACGCGTTTCCTCCAATTCTCTGTTCATGTGTGAGACTCTGTACGATAGTGTGTGTGATGTTATGTGCCATATGTCATACTGTAGTGGTTGTTTGTGATGTTGTATGTATATGGCTTAGTGGATGTATCTCAGTTCTCATGCTATATGTTGTACGTATGTGTGATGTGCTAGTGTATGTGTGTTGTGTACGTGTATATTGTATGTATGTATATGTATATGGATGTGGATGTACGTAGTATGTATATGATGTGACGTATGGTGTGATGTGTATGTCATGTGGTGTATCATTGATTGTTATGATAGTATATTGAATATCGATGATCGTGGATGTACGTATTGGTAACTATGTGCTATATGTGTACTGTATATGCTGGTATGTATGTTATGCTTATAGTGATATTGATGATGTATATGCTATATGAGATGTACGTAATATTGATATATTGTGTGGCGTATATGTGTGTAATGTAAGTATCGTATTAATGTGTATGTAATGTGTGCTGAACTATATGTATTAATGGTTGTATTATGTATCATGCTGTGTAATGTGTCGCTCTGTATTTATGTGTACTCGTTTAATGTGTGCGATTTATACGTTCGTTTACTGTATGATCTGGTATGAGATACATGTACTATATTATATCATACTAGGAATAATATACTAATATTATACTACCTATATACACAACACATATATATTTATTTTTATATTATCTGTATCTCATCTGACTATAATAAACACGTTAGTCGTCACATGTATGTATATTTATAATACTAATATATACCTATATTGACGGTACATACTAACTATATATATATATGTTGGATAAGACCAATCAGGAGGACACCAAGGTACGTGGCACCGTCACACATCCTATACTCTCGGACGCCGCCACCGTACATAAATGTGCAAATATCTTCCCAGGCCGCCCTCTCATAATGTATGTGTGTGTGCTGTGTGTAATGTTGTTGATCGTGGAAGTGTATCATTATGATGAACTATGTGTGCATATCGTGTCATGTGTGTGTGTGCTACTGATGTCGGTGTGGTATAGTGGGCTTTCATATGCTGTACGTATGTATTTATGTGTAATGTGGTATGGTATTAGGCAATGTACGTGTGGCATGTAATGTACTGGCATCGGCTGGGACTGGACTAGTACGTATATATGTTATGGTGTAGTGTTATGTGTGCGTATGCGTGTACGTCGTAATACTGTGTAATATCGGTATATGGATCGTGGGATACGGGTTGTATACTGATATACTATGTCGCAGCTGTACTGTATGTGACTGGTATATGCTGTACGTGTATGTAAGTTGCTGCTGTCCGCCTTGCTCACTGTGGGCTTCTCTGTGTATTGTATGATGTCGTGTGGATACCGCATGTTGTGTCACTGTGGCTTATGTGTACGTGTGTATGGCCATGTATGTCGTGTGTGTTCGTACGCTCTGCTGTACGATTATTGTGTTATGTGGGTACTATACTGGATTTACGTGTATGTGTTCTAGTGCTATAGCTGTTTGGATGCCTATGTGCTCATGTAGCCATTCCCCTTAATTGTATGGTATAATGTATATGCGTAGTGTTGCATGTACGTATATGTGTGCTGTATGTATGGATGCCATATGTATTATGTCCATGCTTGTGTATGTGTAGCCTGTATGTATCTGCGATATGTGGACCTGGCCTATATTGTATCTCGTGTACGTATCGTCGATCGTTGTATGTATGTGTGCTATGCGTGTGACTTCGCTTGTTTATATGTGAATACTGTATGTAATATGTATATGGACTGATGGATGGTAAAACAGAATCTTACATATGATCGTATATGTGATAAAAGTATGTGCTGTGATGTAGTATAGATTCTGCTGCACCACTCCTGTACGATGTATGCTATGTAATTGTAATATGTATTGTGAGTATTTTGATACGACTCTCTTGTCGCAGTATACTGTGTATATGTGTGTATGTTATTCGTACTCTGGATTGCTATCCGTCTCTACATGTATACTGTTGTGTGGATTAGGAGCATTGGGCTCTGCAGGCAACGGTCCGTCGCCCACGGTAGCGAATGTGTGATAGTGCATACTGTCACATCTAAATAATGTGATCACATGTGATAATGTGTGTGGTCATTATTGACTATTTAATATTCTGATGTGTGTAACTGAATCGGTTCATGTATGGAATATCATTGATATTCCATCCGGGTGTGTAATGTGATACTATGGTGCGATGTTCATAATTTCACATCGAATATGCTAGTATGTATGTTATTTTTACTTTTTGATATCTGATATCATGTATCATAAATATAATATCATATTCAATATACCCGTGGATATTTTCACTTACACATGTTACTAATTTTTACTATATGTATTTTGATATATGAGTTTATTAACAACAGATATGACTCAATGTACTCTAATAACACTACTACTATTAAACTATATACATACCTAATATATATATACTATATAAGATATATGTGATAGACATGGAGCAACACCCAGGTTTTACGCTGGAAAATCCGATTCACAAATCTTCTTTCCTCTCTTGTGTATGTATGTGTGTATATGTGTACGTGTATGTAAGTGTGTGTGTGTCTCTGTGTATGTATGTGTGTGTGTGTGTGTATGTGTATGTGTACGTGTGTATGTGCATGTATGTGTGTGTGTGTGTATGTGTACGTGTATATGTGTATATATGTATGTATGTGTCTATGTGTATGTATATGCGGTGCTTGCCGCGTGGCGGCCCGTTTGCACCGAGTTTTCTGTTGACCTTACTTTTTCCTTGCAGGAGTCCTTGATCCTGGGCCATTGGTAGTGTAAAATTGTAAGTTAAGGGTGTTAAGTGATTGTAATATGAGTGCCGCCCGGCTATGTATGTGGTTAGCGCCGGCAATTTTATTTAAGTCGTCCGAACTGTGAGTGAGTTTGTTTAGTTAGTTACCTCAGCCCTCAGGTATTTATTTTTGGGGGACACGAAATACCATGAATGTCGCACTCGGATCTAGGTAAACGTTACTAGGGAGAACTTACCACTGATGGCACACATAAATTGACGACTCGGGACGAGTCTGTAAAAAGGGGAGGGAGTAGTGTTACGGTTCTGGAATTCGCAAAACACCATAAAGGTCCCGTAGGTGAGATTATTTCTTAAGTAATGTGTAGTTAGCCCAAACCCATTGTATAGAGGAATTAATGTGTTCATCGGGCTTGCGATCCTTTGAGTTTTAGGCGTTTTTTCTGTTCTACCTTTGTTTTGAGCCACCCACGCCAACACAACACAACGCCAGCAGCCACCAAAAAACCTACCTTCACCACTCGCTACGCAAACCTCACTCACCGCCATCCCAAACAGCACTATTTGGCCATCGAACACCTCCGACCCTCCACCACCTTCTCCTACGCCATTCCCGCGCCACCTGTGGACGGCGAGCGTCGAGCTGGTCTTTCAGCGAGGACACGCGAGACGCGAGTGAGATGGCGGGGTTTTTCTGCAGGAGAATTCGGATCAGGAATGATGCACGCCCACATCTGATCCACCCAATCAGGTAAGCGCGGGGCGGCTTAGGCCCCGCCTCCAGCGCGCCTGATCGGAAAATCGGCAATGCAAATTTGAGGGATCAGGGATGATGCACGCCCCCTTCTCATCCAATCGGCGAGCGCTGCTCCGCCCTGAAGGCTGTTGGATCCGATAATTTGGCATATGGTGGGTCACCGGAAGCCGGTTAAAAAGGCGAGCGCAGTGAGTTGAGCAGTCAGGTATCGAGCAGTACGAGTAGTGTCGGTGGACGCCAGTTGAGCAGGATCCGTGAGGGAGATCGGTGGAGGAGTATCGAGCAGTCTGGAGGGTCGGAGAAGCGAGTGGAGCCGCAGTCTGGAGGGTGGACGGAGCTCGAGAGATCGGTGAGGCAGATCGGTGGGGCAGACGGCTGCGGAGGCGAACGGCTGAGGTGGACCTGGGAGGCTCGCGTCGCGGGATATTCGAGGAGCAGCCATACTCCCTCCCAGAGCATCAACAATTCCCCCCTTTTCCCCGCGCTGAGAGAGTGCGACAGGCGGCCCCGTCCCACCCACACCAGCAGGTGCCCACGGAACCGCGTTTGCAGCGACATCTGCCGCTTCGCCACGAGGCGCGGGTATAGGGACCTCGGTCTCGTGGGCCTGCCGCTCTCCAGGGTCCCACGGCATTAGGCCACGGGCCCAGTCTGGACTCCCTTGCCTTTGAGGCGGTCTTTTCTTTGCTTCGGTGTGAATGCGTGTTGTGGCGCGTGTCTTGTAAGGTAGTAACTGGTTAAGTTGGTCCGTGTGTCGTGTAGTCGGTTTTTAACTCCTTTTAATGTGCATTGCTTTTGTTCTGTGTGATATATGTGCAATCTGTTAATTTATGACTGTAAAATACTGTGTCTATATGTGTGCTCCGCGTGCCGCGGATAAAATGTTTGCATTGTGTGAACTGTTTTTCCCGTTTCGCTTCGTCTTTTCTTTAGTTTGAAACCTCCATCCTGCTTTCACGTTAAAGGGTTCGTATAGTGGGTTGCAAACGCCCGGTAAATAATCTGAACCGTCGAGGTCGACGATAACCGCTCGGGGTTATCCGATATGTACGAAACGCCCGCCCAAGCGGCTCGTTTCGGAGTCAAAGTCTGACCTGCGGGAGGTACGATCGGCCCCGAGGTTTACCATCCGCTCCGTGTACTTAGGTAGTCGGAATTTGGCGAACAACCCTAGAAACCCTATCCCTCCCGGGGGTGGCCGATTGGCACATTGTTGGTGAGGTCGAAAGGCCCCACCCGTGACTGGATCCCGCGGGTTAGCCGGGAGGGTCACGACTGAAGTCCGTCCGGTGGGCGAAGCCAGGTCGCGGTTCGAGTCGCGTGATACCGTGGCCGACCGCACGCCGCGGGCGCGAATTGCAACAGTATAATATATATACATACATACTTACACAACTATACATTACGACATTATATAACATATACACACTACACACATTATACACATACTACACACATATACCACACATTATACTTATACGTAATCCATTATCATATAACATAACATATATACATACACACACACATACACAAATACGTACATCCACATCCACAATCATATACATACACACACATATACATATACGTACATCCACTCCATATACATACCCATACATTACACATAAATACACCATATACACATAAATACACACACATACACATACATACACACACACATATACACATTATTATACCAGATACATTTGCATACACATACAACATACACACACGAACACATATACGTTACATCCACTTCCAACATACATACACACGTATACACACCCACCACGTACATCCACATCCATATAATACATCACATATACACGTAACATACCATACGCTACACATATACATATACGCACATACATACAAAACTACTAGCATACATCTCCACATACATACACATACGCACATTACTACACACACATCCACTCCATATACATATACATATAAACACACATTTAACGTATACATACACATACACCACACATACGTTTACACATACCACACCGAAACACACACCACATATACATATACGTACATCCCACATCATATCCATACCATACATACACACACACACATACATTACACATATACGCACACATACACACATACATATACTACATCCACATCATATACATATAACATACATACACATTACACATACACACACATATACGTAATCCACATCCATACACACATTACACATACATACACACCCACATACACATACACATTAATACACATTACGGCACCACGTCACAACACATCACATACACATACACATACATACAAATACACACACATACATTTGCCATTACACCACATACACTCACACACACAAATACTACAATTAACGTACATCCACATCCATATACGCACACACACACACACATATGCACATACGTACATCCACATCCAATACACACAACACATATACACGTACAACATACACATACACATACGCACCACACATAACTTACATACACACACACACACCACACATACACGTACATCCACATACACATATACGATACACATACAAACGCAACACACATGATACATACACACATCGTACATCCACATACATATACACATATTACACACATACATACAACACAACCACAACATACATTACACCACACCACATACACATACACACATACATATATGTACATCCACATTCCATATTACATAACATAGCTATACCACCACACACAACACATAACATATACCACAGCACACATCCACATCCAACAATCCAATACAAACACACATACACACATACACAACATACATACACTATCCACACACATACATATACGCACACCAACATACACCAGAGACCACAACACCACACACTTACATACAACATACACATATACACACAATACGTACATCCACATTCCATATACATACACAAACACACACACACACACATAACATATACACATAAATACACATCTACATCCAACATACATATACATTACGTACATTCCACATACGTACATCCAATACATACATACACATACACACAACACATCATATAAATAAATACACATATTCGTACATCCACTACATATACATATACGTACATCCACATAACATACATACACACACACCTACATATACACATAAATCACTTATTCTACAATCCACATACATATACACATTACATACATCCACATCATATACATACACATTACACATACGACATCACATCCATTAACATACAACATTACTACATATACACTATACACACATACACGTATACATCACACACACATTACACATACACAACATTACGTACACCACACCGAACACATACCACACACATATACATATACGACATTCCACATACATTAATACATACACACACACATGATACGACACCATACACACACATTACAATACACGCACATATACGTACATCCCACACATATACATACAAACATACTACATACATACATCACATACGTACATTCCAATCATATACATACAACATACACACACACATTACATACATACACATTCCCACACTTAATACCATACACATATCCACACACATACATACAGAGACCACACACACACATATACAAACACACACATACATACATAACATATACGCCACATATACATACAACACATCCAATCCATTTATACATACATATACACATAAACACACACACATACAATACATATACGGCACACACACGTACATCCACATCATATACACATATACGCACACACACACACACATATACATACCACCACACATGCATACATACACACATACGTACATCCACATCCATATACATACACATACATACATAACTAACATCTTACACATATACACACATACACGTATACATTCACACACACATACACATACCACCACACAATACGTACACACCGCACACGAACACATACACACAATATACAATACGTACATCCACTACATATACATTCCACACACACATATACGCACACATTACACCAATACATACACCGGCACATATACGTACATCCACATATACATTACATACATTACATACACATACGTACTCCACATCCAATATACATACACTACACAACACACATACATACATACCACATATGCGCCCACACCACATACATACATACACATACATACAGAGAACACACACACACACATATACATACACATACATACATACATATAACGCACATTACATACAACACACATCCACATCATATACATATACATTACATCATACATATACGCACACACACATACATGCACATATGCGCACACATACAATTACATATACGTACATCCACATACACATACATACACACACATCCACATCCATATTACATACTATTACACATAAACACACACACACATACACAACATATACGCCACACACACGTACATCCACAATCCTATACACATATACGCACACACACACACATATCATACACACACATGCATAACATTACACACATACGTACATCCCCATCCATTTACATAACACATACATACATTACATACAATTAACACATATACACACATACACGTAATTACATTCACACACACATACCTACACACACATACGTACACACACAACACGAACACATATTACATATACGTACATCCACATACATAACATACACACACCACATATACGCACACATACACACAATACCATACACGCCACATATACGTACATCCACACATTATACACATACGTACGATCCACATCCATATACATACACATACACACACACATACATTACATACAACATATCCACACACATACATACATACACATAATCCACATCACAACATAAGGGACACACACACACACATATTACATACACATACATTACATACATATACGCACATTATAACATACACACACATCACACATCCATATACATATACTATACATACATTACATAACCACCACACATACATGCACATATGCGCACACATACACATACATATACGTACATCACATACACATACATACACACACAGTCCACACCATATACATACAATATACACATAACACACACACACAACACATACATATACGCACAACACGTACATCCCACATCCATATACACTATACGCACACACATATACATACACACACAACATGCATAATTACACACATACGTACATCCACATCCATATACCACACATACATAAATATACATACCACACACATAACAGTTATACATACACACATACACATACACCACCACACACATACAACACGATACATACACATACATGTATAGAGGGCGACGGGAAGATATTTGCACATTTCACGTGGCGGCCCCAACTCTTATAGATTTGTACGGTTCCACGTACCTTGGTGTCTCCATGTCTATCCAAAACATATATATATATATATATATATATATATATATATACATTACATGTACATACTGTATTATATACAATATATATACATATATTAAAATTATATGTGTGTGTATATATGTATATATTATATTATAATATACATACATACATACACGTATCGCACACATACATACACATATAACATACACACATACACCACAATTATACATACACCATTATATACATATACACACACATATACTACAACATACAACACATATACCCACCATATACCATTATACGTACATCCATATACATATCATACCTACAATATACATACACAATATACACATTACACCAAATACTACATTTTTTTTTTCCCCCCAAACCCATAAAAACATTATACCATTTATACCATTTTACCATACCCACATATAACACGTACATATACCACACATACCATACACCACACACAATACGTACACATATACATATACGTACATCCACATCCATATACATTATACATACAGTACACATATACCACGTACACATACACACATACATACACACACACATACGTTCAACATATACATATATGTACATCCACATCATATACATACACACACATACACACATACAATACTATGCACATACATAACACAATATACGTACCATCCACAATTCATAATACATACATACATACATACACATACGTACATTCCATATACATACACATAAGACACATACATACATATTATACACATTATCACGTACACATACACACACACACAACATACATGCCACATACCCACACTACACATACCACATACACACACACACACACATACATACACAGAGACCACACACACACTTACATACACGTACAATATACACACATACATACACAACATTACATATACGCTACATCCACATCCATATACATATACACATATACACGTACACATACACCACATACATACACACATACATATACGCACACACACGTACATCACATCCATACACATTACGCACACACACACAACACATATACATACACACACAATGCATACATAACCACACATACGTTACATCCACATCCATATACATACACATACATACATACAATAACATATACACATATACACACATAACGTATACATTCACACACACATTACACTACACACACATCGTACACACACACACGAAACACATACACACACATATACATATACGTACATTCCACTACATATTCATACACACCAACATATCGCACAATAACACACACCATACATACCGCCACAATATACGTACATCCACACATATACATACATTACATACATACACATAATACATCCAACATTCCATATACATACACATACACACACACATACATACATACACAATCCACACACATTACATACATACACATATCCACACACATACATACAGAGAACACACAACACACACATATACATTACACATACATACATACATATACGCACATATACACACATTCCACATTCCATTACAATACATATTACATAACTACATATCGCAACAACAACACATACATGCACATATGCGCACACATACACATACATATACATACCACCACACATTTCCACATCCATAATAATACATATAACCATAACACACACACACATACACATACATATACGCACACACACGTACATCCACATCCATATACACATATACGCAACACATATACACCACACACATGCATACATACACACATACGTAATCCACATCCATATACCAACATACATACAAACATTATTACATACACACAATACATATACATAACACATACACATACACACACACAACATACAACATAACATACAACATACATTGCTATGAGAGGGCGGCGGGAAGATATTTTTGCACATTTCACGTGGCGGCCCCATACTCGCTATAGATGCTTGTACGGTCACGTACCTTGGTGTCTCCATTTCTTATCCAACAGTATATATATATATATTATTATATATATATATATATATATATAATATTACATTCATGTACCATACTGTATATACTAATATATATACATTATATAAAATATAATGTTGTGTGTATATATGGTATATATATATATATTTTATTATATATATATATATATTATAACATACATACATAACACGTATACGCACACATACAATACACTTATACATACACACATACACACCACATATATTACATATACACACACATACACACACATATACAACATTACATACACACAGTATACCCACACATATACATCATACGTACATCATTATAACATATACATACACATATACACATATACACAAAATACGTACATCCACATCAATATACAATACATACATACACCGTACATATACACACATACATACACACACACATACGTTACACAATATACATATACGTCATCCACATCCGATATACAATATTAACATACCTACACTATACACGTACAACATACCACACATACATACACACACACAACGTACACATATACATATATGTACATCCACATCCATATACATACACACACATACCACATACATAATACATATGCACATACATACACACACATATACGTACATCCACACATATACATACATACCATAATACATACACATACGTACATCCATATAACATACACATAGACACATACATTAAAATATATACACATATACACGTACACATACACACACACACACATACATGCACATACACACTTTAACTACACATACACACACCACAACACATACATACACAGAGACCACACACACTTACATACACGTTACACATATACACCACTTACATACACACATATACATATTACTACATCCACATCCATATACATATACACATATACACGTACACATACACACATACATACACACATACATATACGTACATCCACATCCATATACATACAATCCACCACACGTACATCCATAACATACACATACACATATACAGTACACTAATATACCACACACATTTACAACACACACATACACATACACACTACATATATGTACATCCACATCCACATACATATACACCACACACACACACATAACATGTATGAAGAGGGCGGCCGGAAGATATTTGCAATTCACGTGGCGGCCCATACTCTGTATAGATGTTGTACGGTCCACTACCTTGGGGGTTGTCTCCATTTCTTATCCAACATATATATATATATATATATATATATATATATATATATATAATATACATACATGTACAACTGTATATATACATAATTATATACATATATTAAAAAATATATGTGTGTGTATATATGATATTATATATATATATATATATATATATATATATATACAATACATACATACATACACGTATACGCACAATACATACACATATACATACACACATACACACATATACATACACATTATATCATATACACACACATACACACACATATACTACCATACATACACACATATACCCACCCACATATACATATACGTACATCATATACATATACCATACATACACATATACATATACATACATACCACATATACATACACATATACACATATACACAATACGTACATCCACATCATCTACTATACTTCATACACATATACACACATACCATACACACACACATACGTACACATATACATATACCGTACATCCACATCCATATACATATACATACATACAATATACACGTACACATACACACATTACATACACACACACATACGTACACATATACAATATGTTACATTACCACATCATATACATTACACCACACATTACACACCATACAATATAACATATGCACAACATACACCACACATATACGTACATCCACACATAACATACATACAATACATACATCACATACGGTTACAATCCC
>JAXMNL010001096.1:0-24911 GCA_035128595.1 Eptatretus atami
AGAGAGAGAGAGAGAGAGAGAGAGAGAGAGAGAGATAGAGTGGGTTAGGGGAGTTAGCAGGAGAATATGTTATGCTTTATGAACAACACCACACACACACACGATATATATATATATATTATGCTTGGCCAACATTGGCAATTTTCGGTAATCAGTAGATTGGAGTTGGTGTGATTACTGACAACAGTACATACTTATACAACCCATAAAACTTGAGTAGCTTTCACCTTTGTTTTGGGAATTTCAGGACACAAATAAAAAAACACACGTTACATTATAGACGTTTCAAGGAAATGTGACATAAACATTATTCTTACCACCAGCTGCAATCTTCTTGTGATGGGTGGAAAAAAATTGGCTCGGTAATTAAAAAAACATTAATACGACAAACGGCAATCCGGTATTATCAAATCCATTTTGCTTTGAAACTCAAAAAGAAACCACATACCTTTCTAAAGCACACTCAATTCATGTAAAATAACAATTGCTTTAGAAACAGCCGCAAGAACAAAGGACAAAGGAGGATTCTGCTGCACACACATAACCAAGCATGCAGACGTGCCCCCCCCCACACACACACACACACCACACACTGACATTCATAAGCATAGATGTCTGGAAATTGTTAATTTCTTTATTTATTTATATGTACTATATGGTACATTAATATAACTGTCATTAACCAAAAAAGGGTTGTTTCTTGTTTCTTGTGCAGCCTGTGGCTGCGGTTGCATCATTTTTCTGGAAGCATGGCTGTGTGGCTGATGCATTGCCCCTGTTACCACTAAGCTTGTACTCATTTTGCTGACCTCAGAAGGATGGCAGGCTGAGTCAACCCACCTGGTGTTTATTCAGTGGGAAGACAGGGGCTCCAAACTCAAGACTGTAAGATCTTAAGTCAGCCACCTAACCGTTAAGCCAACACCAAGCTTAAAAAGGGTAATATCACAGGTAAGTAGAACCCAACTGCCCACCTATGCCAGGCTGAACAGTTTACGTTTGTATCCAAATATAGGTCATATTCAGACCTCCAAGATCAAATTGGCTGTTCTTGTCACCCACCCCAACTCATCGACAAGTTTCGGCCGAATCCGTCCACAATTTTGGAGATACATTGCTATATATTGTTTTTGACCATATCAAAATTTATCATATTGTTACAGATTTCCGCCGGCGTCGGCGTTCGCACGACCGCTTCAGTCAAATTGCAGTGGCGCGCCACCGAAGGCCGGAATCCAGTCGTAGCTTTCGCGACAACCCCGGAAACCAGCTACGGGTGCCTTTTAACACACCATAAACTTGTCAACATTCTGTCCAGTGCTACAGGTTAATCGCCGAATTGTCGATATACCTAACTATGTGCGCGGACAGAAATACCGAGAGTTATACCTCGACGGGAACTTGTACGGAACGAGCCGCTAGGCGTGCTCGTCCCGTGTGCGTTTTGCCGGGCGGTTTTAAATCGCCAAGTTCCGTCGGACCAGATTATCACTTTTATCGCTTTAATAGCCAGTTAATTCCTCGAACACGTAGTGGCAGTCAAAGTAAGGAAAATGACGCAAACGAGCAGATCGACATTTAAACAATGGAGCATTTATTTACAATAAACGTAAGCAGTCAATGAATGGGGGGATGGGGACATTACACGAGCAAAAAGCCTACAGCCGAGGTCTATGCACAGAATGTACATGCAATCATGCACTTAACCAGCAATTCTACTTAATGAGACAAGGCGCCACAGACTTCCATTCAAAACCCAAGGAAAAGAAATGGGCTCGTGAGCCTTTAATGATACTCAGAGCCGGGATGACCGAAGGACTCCAAGAGACCGGGCTGGTTCCCTGCCGCCCCTGGTGGCGACTCGACGGTCTTCGGGTCGGCGACCCCTGTACTCTGTTCCACCTGGGGCGTCGCAAAACACGCTAGTCGCTTGAGCGGCTTGAGCAGCTTGGCGGGTGGCTGTCCTTGGTCGCTTGGCCTTCCGCTCGCCTGGTCGATCGGGCTTGGCCGACGACGCTTCAGAGGAGCGAACAGGCCTTGCTCTCTTCGAGTTGATGCTCTTTTAGGACCCGTTCACTCCTCAGCGTCGCTCAAAGCTCTCAGGGCCGTCTGCCCGGACCGCGACGCAGCTCGCTCGACCCCGACTCTCCATGCTCAACTGGCCCACTGAACTGAACCACTTGACTTCTGCCTTTGTGTCTCGATCCGCCCAACTCGCTGTTGCGACGCGACTCCGCCCTTTTATCGCGGTGGGGTGTCCGCCCTTCGAACCTTCACCCGGCTGGCTCCGCCTAATTTCCACTGCCCTTTCACCCTTGGTGGAAACCTCATTTCTGATTTGCCAGTCCTTTCCGAGGCAGACCACATCTTGCTCCGAATATGCAAATCAGCCGCTTCGCGGCTGTTTGCACACGGACGTTCTGATTGGCCAGTCCTTTCCGAGGCAGACCTCATCTTGATCAGAATATGCAAATCAGCCATTGCACGGCTGTTTGCACACGGACGGGGAATGTGGCCTCCAATGCGCACGGCGTGTCTGCGATAATGGCATTTTGTCGCTGTTGCTGAGGAGGGCGTGATGGTGTCTCGATGTTGATGGCGCTGTTGAGAAGATGCGGTGTTGTGGAGTTGATGGCGTTGTTGAGATGTTGTTGAAAATAAAAGACAGAAAAGAATAACGGCTACCTCAAAGATTCACAGCCCGCACACGAACAAGACCGTTATACTTCGGTGGGGAATCTAACCTGAAACACATACTTATCGAAATAACTGATCTCTGGGAACCTGAATGGTGTCTGTGAATTTCCACAACCGTAACAATATATTAAAAAATTAAAAAACTATCATATCCATATCCGGATTAGGAACTTCACCAAAATTGAATGGATTGGTCCTAGTCATACACCCAACCTCTCCACCAGTTTCGTCCAAATCCATCCACAAATTTTTGAGATATCTGTTCACAGACAGCCAAACAAAGAGGGTGAAAACATAACCCCCGTCACGAAAGTGGGCAAATATAACAGGAAAAAAAGCGAAATATTATCGGAAGTGACGACGTTAGGACTCACCCTTTATTCCATTGAATTAGTGTGAGAAAAAATTGCTTATTTTGTCGTTTCAATATTCGTCACACTTTCAGGAAGTTAATCCCCCATTTGTAAATAGGCCAACAATATATACTGTATAAAGCTAATATATTGATTACAAACAAACACGACATAATGTGACCGAAGCTTTTCGTGCTGCACTCTCAGGGTAAAAAAATCGCAGCAAGTGAAGGAGGAAGTGAAGGCGCGTGCTTTATACGCAGGTCTCAATAAGGTAGACACTGATTGGTTCAACCGTAATGACGTCACGGTAATCCGAATGCCCATTGGTCGACTCATCATCTTCACCTCGAGCTCCATTGGCTGGAGCAGAGTTTCGTTCGATGATTGACGTTGCAACCGATCCTGAGAGAGGGGGGATGGGTTTTCCCCTAAGGTCCATTCACCATTTGTTACAGTACTTCTCTTGATCTTTCCATGCTGAAAGAACACAGAGATCATACAAATTCCTTTTGACGACATAATATTGGATCAGTGTAAGGATGAAGGTTGCTTCCAACATACGTTACATTAAACGAGCTCCTCCACCTTGGCTCAATATCCTGAACATATCTGCATTGTACTGGTCTGCAGAGATAGGGTTGGCAACCAGGTGCTGGGCAATGGCGATGAAGTCAGAGTACAGTGGCCCGTGGTATGTGGGATATTCTACATGCTTCGCACTGGTTGTGTTACTAACCCTCACAATATTCTATCGAATCGCCAAAGGGGAAGTGTTGTTTGATCCGATTCAGCCAATACATTATGTTGTGCGGCCCACGTACTTATGAGCTTCACATCGGCACATTAAACTCAATAAATAGACATTGCATGTTGTGGGTTGATGTTGATTGAGAGTCAGCAATCTTCCCCTTTGATTCGGGACTTTGCTGTAAGCCTCGAGTTTAGCCATAAAACCTGGCTCATAACGATAGTGTCGCGTAATTATATCATCTTTATAACTAACGGAGCTGGGTGTGTTGTACTCAGCACTAGAAACTGTCGCGCCAGTCCCTGATACCACAACTGGTGTGATTATTGTACATACTCATTCTAATCAAGACTCCCTATTCTCGTGATGACTTTGCCACATTATCCAGACTATGGAGCATTCCTCAAATCGATTGGACACTTAGCAGTCTGAGAGATAGCAAGATATGTGTTTGCTCCGGTCAGACTGGAACACTCCAATGCCTTTGTGCCCATGTTATCTATCTTGTATTGACTTTGAGTAATTGGTTTATTAAATCAAGTCAGTAACAAACTTTGATAGTGACACAACGTTATCGAGTATGTAGTCCTTCGGTCCCTATCACGTTGAGGGGTCTTGCTCGGTGTAATTTGGAAATGACAACACCTCCAGGTTTCTATCTGGAATCCTACTCAAGTGCCACACAGTCTCACTACACATAAGTTCTAGTCTTTCGTGGTGAATCTTATGTCGCTTGAAATCTCAACCAATATCTATCACGACTAGCTGTCCATCGAACACGATGTTCTTTCAAAACTAATTAATCACTTATTCAATCTATATGTAAAAGCCACCTAGCCACTTACCTTTAAGCGCTAGACACATCCGTACTCTCCCACTGCTCTTGGTATACACATGAGGATAGCTCAACAATGTCGCGCGCACG
This sequence comes from Eptatretus atami, assembly GCA_035128595.1. Taxonomy (NCBI): domain Eukaryota; kingdom Metazoa; phylum Chordata; class Myxini; order Myxiniformes; family Myxinidae; genus Eptatretus; species Eptatretus atami. The sequence continues at coordinate 4,727 of JAXMNL010001096.1, forward strand.
TCAATCAGATTCGTGTCCTCAGCCTTCTATTACCATTAGCTCCTGTCCCCTCTCTCTAACACCGACTCATCCCCAGACCCCCCGACCCGGAACTGGCCTCAGAGCCACCACCGAGCTCGCCATTCCAATTTCCATACACGGAGGGTCGCGCGATGCACTGCCGAGAGCGCGACCTGTGAGTTCATATGGCTACACGCACATGAGACTTGTGTATTCCGGATCTTTATGTGTGCCTTCCTTTCTTTGTGCCAGTTCAAATGATCTCTCTAATATCAAACATATAGCTACATGTATAGTTCATTATTCAGATACATGAAGTCTGAAATGACATCCAAGAGACTCACAATACATGTGTGTATAAATAACGAAGGTATTTCAATCTTTGAGGAGTGGATAGTTAACATGCATGTAGCTGTGGAGTCCACGTAGTAGGCATGCTAAGTCTCCGGTGAAGCATATTATAACTGAGAGCCCTCATTTGAAAAAGAGGAGAATCATCCTGTGGCGTGATGCTCTGAATAAATTCCCAAACTCTGATATGTAAGGCTGTTTACTGAGCAAGCACTCTTAGCATATAGGAATTGGAGACTTGTCTGGGTCCTTTCTCATAACTTCAAGAGAGATGGCAAACTACGACATGTACACATCCTGTCATTGAGGTTACAGCCTTGTGCCGGAAGCGATGCTCTCTTATTCGATGTTAATCAATTGTGCTCATATGTATATAAGAGGCTCCCGCTATCTGTGGACGAAAAGGACCGATGGAATATTACTAGTTGTCAGATTTCCGTGCCTTCTATTATGTGAGTTAACTATGCAAAAATATATCTCATTGCGCTAGGGTCCACATAGGGTGCACGTTATGCCTATGGGATCAGAGCTGACTCTCAAGTTATAGAACCATCGATGTTCATGACGTGTAATCGAGTCTGTCAGGATAAGCAGCGTCCACGTTCATGGTAGGTTAGGTTATGCCAATGATTCCTTGAATGACTAAGAGTATCTCATATAACAGGGCAGAGAAACTCACATGATTATTCCAGAGCGCCTGAAGTGAACCTGGCTTCAGAGCGCACATGTGATGGTTAACTCCTGTCATTCAATATAATAAAAGCACAGTGCTACTATGGTCCTGCTACTTATTGTGCGCAGAAGTCAAAATTTAATCACCTCTGGGAATCATGCAACGTTTCCTCAAAAAACTACAAATGTACCCACTGTCTGACAAAAAAACTGTCATAGAGATGTAATGTAATTACCAGTGGAGCGCTGCAGATGCATAATGTCGTTAGATGACACAGCGCTTTTTGTGGTTGCTGGAGGAATTGAACATCCCTGCGATGGGTTAACTGCATGGTGGTACATCATATAAGTGTATGTATTATACAATGCAATGCTCTCGTGCTACAGATGCTTTCTCAGATGAACGAGCTCTCTCTCAACGGCACAATCACTGGATACCGTCTCTGCTGTACTTCTCCTACGGTTGGTCATCGGTGAGTGGTGCTCCCGCAGCGATCACGCTGCCACGTCCTTGTCGTCGCCACACACTCCACCACCTAGGGGCTATTACAGCTCCTTCAACAGATTATGGATGAACGTAGTCGTGTGCTTCATACTGTAAGGTTGATAATTATAAAAGAGACGCCAATAAAATGAGACTTTTGATACGCTAAGTTTCTATCACAATACGTGTCAAATAAGAGCACTAACAAATAATAGTCATCTGTTAACTGTACCTCGGTTATATGGACGTGTTACACTGAGACGATTATATTATTATATATATGATAATATATATATATGGTGGAAACTATCCAAGACTCAAGTTCGGGTGCATGGTAAGTATTGCATCCACATTGTGGCTACTTTCTCTCTCTATTGAAATAGAGTATGTGAGCAATATTGCCAGCTCTCCTCATCTCTAATATACCAAATTCCTGCCCGAATAGCTGCTGGAAAAGATCTGTTGACAATTGGCTACATACACCCAGTATAAATCCTTCTGCCATAATTGGCTTCTTGCAGCTCACCGAATCGTATCATATGAACGGCTCTCTTTTAGGTGAGTTATGACACAACGCCTCCGCCCCCCAAAAAAACACTATGGTACATATAATAAAATAATGAGGTGTCTCTGTCTAACAAGTAAACAAAGGTACTGAACCTCTAATGTGCATCTTCCAACTTACTAGACAACTTTTGATTATGATACGCAGTTGCACGTCACAGTTCTTCGCAACATTCCAGCAAATATATGCATTGAAGTGAAATTGGAATTGCCACTAGTGACTCAATTTTGCCCCAGACAATTGTGATTATTTTTTGCAGCATTGTGCATTTCACCACGTCGTGTGCTAAGTACTAGTCGTACGTAGCCATGAGTCGTGAGCAGATGTAGCAATCTGTAATATATATGCTCTCGCCAAGACTTCGCGTGCAACAACATCCTGGCCTGAGAGTCTTCGCAGTGCTCCAGCCATAGGTGTCAACGGAAGAAAGAGCATGATACAACGTGCTCACGTGCTATTGTGCAATGCACGAAGGAAGATTCACTAAGACCGGCGAGCCGGAGGAGGTGTTGAGTGACAAGTCCACGGCGAGAGAAGCCGATCTTTCAGACGAGTCAAACGATTGCGGACACCTCCGAAAGTGCGTGATGAAGCCATTGATGGTTGCGTCGCAATGACGTCGAACTCGAGCGGGGCGGATGGATTGCTGCGAACTCATTTCGTATTCACCAAAGAGACAACATGCCAAATGCATCATACAACTGCGCCATATCTCAATGAGACACGAAAACGTGGTGCACAAAGATGGACCCAAGCTGTTGTCCTGCGCCGCGACAAGACTAGCGCAAAAGAGCCACTGTCTTGGCAAGACGGATTATTCGAGCCACCTCGGTAGCAGTGACTATATAGACGGACTGCTTGGGCAGTCAGTCGCCTGGCGTTGACGACGAATGCGTGGATTTGCCTCGTGAAATACTTCGCTTACGTACCAACGACAGAGATCTGCTCGAGTAGCGCGAAGAAAGATCCTGCGAGATGAGCCAAGACCCCAATAGGTAAAGCCGAGGAATTCTCGAAGGTCTCATAAAGTCAAAGGTAGATGCTCTAGTCTGCCTTCTTCTTCGGAGCTATCAAGCAATCGTCCACTCGAGTTTCTACCCACGGGGCTCAAGCACTCGAGTCACAACAACTGGTATGCCCTCACAAAACAGGACTCACCCCGGCGACCTGCACTCGACCGATCAGTGCCGACAAGAGAATGGGCTGTCTCCAGAAGACCAAACACGCTCGACTTTCTAAGGGCTGGAAGTCGACAACGGGAACGCGCAAATGTATCCTGAAATGTTCCAGAGGCATTCAAAAAAGTTCGCCGCTAGACACCATGAGCTCCGGGGAAGGTCTATTCGCAGAAGAGAACCTATGCCGGTGGTGAGCGATACAGAAGCGTGGAGAACAGATTGCATTTTCATTAGGACAAGATGTTCTTGGAGGACTGGGAGGGAAAATTATTTGACAGATGTGTGGCAGCCAGCTGTGAATTCGAATATGATTTTTTGGGGGAATTAAAATTTCTGTAAGTGCCCAGTCGCGTAGAGATGTTTACTGGACGCTCGTGCAGATATTTATGTTATCCTGTCATATTATCATGCGATAATAGAATTCTAGTCTTGACTTAGTTCAGTATAATTTATTTATCTATAACTCTATGGTGATATAATATACTACATAATATGAAATACAAGTGGTGTATCAATATATATATTTAGATCAATGCCATATCTACTATTTACAGAGTTATTACTATGAGTTTATGAAGGATATATCTATTATATATATGTGTTTGATGTTCTAAGAACAATGATTATATTACATATTAATCAGTTCGAAATATAAAGAATTTGTGATGGATACAAAATAGCTTTCTTTATCAATTTACACTATTATTTTGAGATAATAATTGTGAGTATTATATTAGTGGAAAAATATAAATATGTGTATAGTATAGCCAAATACATAGTTTCGTGCCAACAAGAATAATGCCGCTCACGTTTCATCTTTAACATTTTTTTACAAAAACTATCACAATTCTCCAAAAATATTAGGTGTAATGAAATAAGATAGATATTTTTGTCTCCACAATTCTTTATTCATCGTTAATATGACAGAACCTTTGTTCTTGATTCAAACCTTAATAGATCCTTTTAAATCAGAAAATAAAAGAAAATGGCATTGTCAAAATTATTGACACCCTTGATTTAATATTTGGTATCACAGCCTTTGGAAAAATTACTGCAGTCATGCGATTCCTATCGCCATGAATGAGCTTCCTAGACCTCTCTACTGGCAGTTTGGCCCACTCTTCTTGTGCAAACTGCTCAATTCTCCCAGATTTGAGAGTACCTTCTCCCAACTGCTGTTTTCAGATCTCCCCACAGGTGTTCAATGGGATTTAGATCTGGATTCATTCATTGCTGGCCACTTCAGAACAGTCCAGCGTTTTGTCTTGAACCCTTCTTGGTCTTTTTGAAGTGTGTTTGGGGTCATTGTCCTGCTGCAAGACCATGACTTTGACGGAGACCAGCTTTATTGACACTGGTTGAACATTGTGCTCCAAAATGCCTTGGGTAATCTGATTTCATGATGCATGCACACATTCAAGGCACCCAGTGGTCAGAGGCAGCACAGCAACCCCAAAACATCACTGAACCTCCTCAATGTTTGACTGTGGGGAAGGTGTTCTTTTCTTTGAAGGCTTCATTTTGTTTTCTGTAACATGGAGATGATGTACTTCACCAAAAAGCTCTAATTTGGTCTCATCTGTCCACAGGAACATTCTCCTAAAACCACTCCGTGGGAGTACCTCCTGTGCAGCTTCCTTTGCAGGGCAGCTCACCGGATGACGGATTGGGGCTTGAAATCTAATTAATTTCTAACAACTTCTAAAAGGTGCAAATAATATTGTCTGGGCCATTTTTAGGATTTTGTGTGGAATAAGCTATGATTTGGTTATTTTTTTGACCTTTTTTTTGTTTTTGTTCCATTGCAAACCAAAGAATACATATGTGGATACCAAAGATTTTATAATGTCAACAATTTTCTTGAAGAAATGGTGCATTATTTAAAAAGTGCAAGGGTGGCAATACTTTTGGCGATGACTGTATTTATACAAATATATATATATATATATATATATATATATTATATATATATATATAAAATATATATATATATATATGTCAGAGACGTCATCACCCTTCAATTAAAGTATGAAGACATCGATATACTTGAGAGAAGCTGTTTAATTGTTCACCAAGAGTGCACGGAGCGGGGCAACACCAAGAACATCAATAACCTTAGGATGCTCGAGGGCGCCGTCACTAGTCTGAGACGGCTACATTACCTCTTATATTCTCGGTTTTATCCTTGGACAAAATGTGTATCTCACATTTTGTCCTTTTAACCTAACCAGCTGCAAGCAGTTGGCTCATTGTGTTAAGGAATGGGTGAAACAACGTAGAGATAAGAGCACATAACGGTTCACTCCTTAGTTTTGCTCTCAAGAGTTTCTTTGAATTACTCAAGGACAATTATAATCATTTTCTGCATACACTGTTCTAATTGTCCTTTAACAAAGCAGCCAGCCAAGAGTATATTTTATCAATAAACCTGCAAAAAGCTATATAATGGCTTCTAAAAAGGCAAAGCTAATAGAAAAAGGTACGCTTCCCGACATATATATATATATATATATATATAATATATTATATATATATATATATTATATATATATATATATACAAGATGTTTGGTACTACAGAACTTTAATATGGATACAAACAACACGACATATAGTGACCGAAGCTTTTCGTGCTGCACTCTTCAGGGTAAAAAATCGCAGCAAGTGACAGGAGGAAGTGAAGGCGCGTGCTTTATACGCAGGTCTCAATAAGGTCTCAATAATCTCAATAATCTTCCTGCTAAAATTGACAAAATCATGAATATACTCGGTGAGAATGGTTATCCGAGCATATAAGTTAAGAGATACGTGCATAAGTTTTAACATGACAAAAGATCGAAGATTGGTCCGGACAAATTTCCAGTCTATATCAGGATGCCCTGGAAAGGGCAATCATCACGAAGGTTTGAAGTACAAATCAAACATATTGTATCCGACACGTTTCGGCTGTGCAACCCGAGTAATCTTTACCTCTCGCCGTTTGCTGACCGTCAGTCAACAAGGATGTGCTACCCACCTCACAAACCAGGCAATGTTTTTTATGAGTTTGAGTGCCGATGTGAAGCTCGGTACGTGGGCCGCACAACACTAAGATTGGCTGATCAGATCAAAACAACACTTCCCTTGGCGATTCGAAGAAATATTGTGAGGGTTTAGAACACAACAGTGCGAGCATGTAGAAATATCCACAACCACCGGCCACTGTACTGCTTCATCTTGCCATTGCCCAGCACTGGTTGCCAACCCTATCTGTGCAGACCAGTACAATGCAGATATGTTCAGAGATTGAGCCAAGGTCGGAGCTCGTTTAATGTAAGTTATGTTGGAAGCAACCTTCATCCTTACCACTGATCCAATATTATGTCGTCAAAAGGAATTTTATGATCTCTGTGTCTCTTTCAGCATGGAAAGATCAAGAGAAGTACTGTAACAAATGGTGAATGGACCTTAGGGGAAAACCATCCCCCTCTCTTCAGGATGCGGTTGCAAACGTCAATCATCGACGAACTCTGCTCCAGCCAATGGAGCTCGAGGTGAAGATGATGAGTCGACCAATGGGCATTCGGATTAACCGTGACGTCATTACGGTTGAACCAATCAGTGTCTACTTATTGAGACCTGCGTATAAAGCACGCGCCTTCACTTCCTCCTTCCTTGCTGCGATTTTTTTTACCCTGAAGAGTGCAGCACGAAAAGCTTCGGTCACTATTATGTCGTGTTTGTTTGTCAATATATATGTATTTATATACAGATATATTGTTCGGCCCTATTTACAAATGGGGATAACTTCCTGAAAAGTGTGACGATATTGAAACGACGAAAATCAAAGCAATTTTTCTCACACTAATTCATGGAATAAAGGGGGATGATTTCCTAACGTCGTCACTTCCGGAATAATATTTCGCTTTTTTCCTGTTATATTTCGCCCACTTTCGGTGACGGGGGTTATGTTTTCACCCTCTTTGTTTGGCTGTCTGTGACAGGATATCTCAAAAATTTGTGGATGGATTTGGACGAAACTTGGTGGAGAGGTTGGGTTGTATGACTAGGACCAATCCATTCAATTTTGGTGAAGTTCCTAATCCGGATATGGATATGATAGTTTTTTAATTTTTTTAATATATTGTTACGGTTGTGGAAATTCACAGAACACCATTCAGTGTTCCCAGAGATCAGTTATTTCGATAAGTAATGTGTTTCAGGTTAGATTCCCCCACCGAAGTATAACGGGTCTTGTTCGTGTGCCGGGCTGTGAATTTGAGGTAGCCGTTATTCTTTTCTGTCTTTTATTTTCAACAACATTCAACAACGCCATCAACTCCACAACACCGCATCTTCTCAACAGCGCCATCAACATCGAGACACCATCACGCCCTCCTCAGCAACAGCGACAAAATGCATTATCGCAGACACGCCGTGCCGCATTGGAGCCACATTCACCGTCCGTGTGCAAACAGCCGTGCAATGGCTGATTTGCATATTCTGATCAAGATGAGGTCTGCTCGGAAAGGACTGGCCAATCAGAAGTCCGTGTGTGCAAACAGCCGCGAAGCGGCTGATTTGCATATTCGGAGCAAGATGTGGTCTGCCTCGAAAGGACTGGCCAATCAGAAATGAGGTTTCCACCAAGGGTGAAAGGGCAGAGGTGAAATTAGGCGGAGCCAGCCTCGGGTGAAGGTTCGAAGGCGGACACCCCACCCGATAAAAAGGGCGGAGGTCGCGTCGCAACAGCGAGTTGGGGGGGATCGGACACAAAGGCAGAAGTCAAGTGGTTCAGTTCAGTGGGCCAGTTGAGCATGGAGAGTCGGGGTCGAGCGAGCTGCGCGCGGTCCGGGCAGACGCCCTGAGAGCTTTGAGCGACGCTGAGAGTGAACGGGTCCTAAAAGAGCATCACTCGAAGAGAGCAAGGCCTGTTCGCTCCTCTGAAGCGTCGTCGGCCAAGCCCGATCGACAGGCCGAGCGGAAAGCCAAGCCGACCAAGGACAGCACCCGCCAAGCTGCTCAAGCCGCTCAAGCGACTAGCGTGTTTTGCGACGCCCCAGGGGAACAGAGATACAGGGGTCGCCGACCCGAAGACCGTCGAGTCGCCACCAAGGGGCGCCAGGTAACCAGCCCGGTCTCTTGGAGTCCTTCGGTCATCCCGGCTCTGAGTATCATTAAAGGTCACGAGCCCCATTTCTTTCCTTGGGTTTTGAATGGAAGTCTGTGGCGCCTTGTCTCATTAAGTAGAATTGCTGGTTAAGTGCATGATTGCAATGTACATTCTTGCATAGACCTCGGCTGTAGGCTTTTTGCTCGTGTAATGTCCCCATCCCCCATTCATTGACTGCTACGTGCTTATTGTAAATAAATGCTCCATTGTTTAAATGTCGATCTGCTCGTTTGCGTCATTTTCCTTACTTGACTGCCACTACGTGTTCGAGGAATTAACTGCTATTAAAGCGATAAAGTGATAAAATCTGGTCCGACGGAACTTGGCGATTTAAAACCGCCGGCAAAACGCACACGGGAGAGCACGCCTAGCGGCTCGTTCCGTACAAGTTCCCGTCGAGGTATAAACTCTCGGTATTTCTGTCGCGCACATAGTTAGGTATATCGACAATTCGGCGATTACCCTGTAGCACGTGGACAGAATGTTGACAAGTTTATGGTGTTGTTAAAAGGCCCGTAGCTGGTTTCCGGGGTTGTCCGGAAAGCTACGACTGGATTCCGGCCTTCGGTGGGCGCGCCACTGCCATTTGACTGAAGCGGATCGTGCGAACGCCGACGCCGGCGGAAATCTGTAACAATATGATAAATTTTGATATGGTCAAAAACAATATATAGCAATGTATCTCCAAAATTGTGGACGGATTCGGCCGAAACTTGGTCGATGAGTTGGGTGGGTGACAAGAACAAGCCAATTTGATCTTGGAGGTCTGAATATGACCTATATTTGGGATACAAAACGTAAACTGTTCAGCCTGGCATAGGTGGGCAGTTGGGTTCTACTTACCTGTGATATTACCCTTTTTAAGCTTGGTGTTGGCTTAACGGTTAAGGTGGCTGACTTAAGATCTTACAGTCTTGAGTTTGAGCCCCTGTCTTCCCACTGAAATAACACCAGGTGGGTTGACTCAGCCTGCCATCCTTCTGAGGTCAGCAAAATGAGTACCAGCTTAGTGGTAACAGGGGCAATGCATCAGCCACACAGCCATGCTTCCAGAAAAATGATGCAACCAGCAGCCACAGGCTGCACAAGAAACAAGAACAACCCTTTTTTTGGTTAATGACAGTTATATTAATGTACACATATAGTACATATAAATAAATAAAGAAATTAACAATTTCCAGACATCTATGCTTATGAATGTCAGTGTGTGTGTGTGTGTGTGTGTGTGGGGGGGGGGGCACGTCTGCATGCTTGGTTATGTGTGTGCAGCAGAATCCTCCTTTGTCCTTTGTTCTTGCGGCTGTTTCTAAAGCAATTGTTATTTTACATGAATTGAGTGTGCTTTAGAAAGGTCATGTGGTTTCTTTTTCTGAGTTTCAAAGCAAAATGGATTTGATAATACCGGATTGCCGTTTGTCGTATTAATGTTTTTTTAATTACCGAGCCAATTTTTTTCCACCCATCACAAGAAGATTGGCAGCTGGTGGTAAAGAATAATGTTTATGTACATTTCCTTGAAACGTCTATAATGTAACGTTGTGTTTTTTATATTTGTGTCCTGAAATTCCCCAAAACAAAGGTGAAAGCTACTCAAGGTTTATGGGTTGTATACAGTATGTACTGTTGTCAGTAATCACACCAACTCCAATCTACTGATTACCGAAAAATTGCGCTGCCTTCCCTTCCCTTCCTCTTCACACTGCATTCGCTTCACATAATCACCCTGCCTGTTCCTCCACCTCCTCTCATGCTTACCTCCTCCCAAACCCCACCCCCTCTCACTCCCCATGGACATCTCCCAAGCAGTCTCTGCATGCTGTATTAATATGCCGTTTTACAGATCCATTTTGTTCAACCTGTACTACCCCCCTTCCCCCTGCCCCATTACCAAATGCAAGTCGACAACCCCTCACCTCACACTTACTCCTCCAAAACCCCATCCTCCTCCTCCCTCCGACCCCACCCCTCCCGCGAGTGCAGAGTGTACAACAACGTTGGTGAGGCGCCTCCCCCCTCCTTCTCTCTCTCTCAGTCCATCCCATCTTCAACCCCCTCCCCCCCATAATATTTCCATCAGCAAAGTGACAGTTGTGTATTGCTAATATGTGATAAAGAATCCCAAATACTGTAAGTTTAAACAATTCTCACAATACTCTTGAACTGCCTCACACTTTTGCAAAACTCAGAAAAATAAATCATTCAAAGCACTGAACTACCCTCGACTCCAAACGAGGTAGAGTCAAATGTGTTAAAATCAATACAACAAGCTGCATCATTATTGTATTAAAAAAAAATTGTTTCATTCAATCACCTTATGCAGCAGCGAGGTTGCTATTTTAGTTCAAACAATGATGATGTAATGTTGAACATAATTTTTATGGTCATTGCAGGCCCAGTTCATGTGCTCTGATATTGGTTGAGCTCGTGAGCATCTCGACCGTCCAATCCTGAAAGCAAAGAAACTACACTCACTGAGCTTCCATCACTTAACTCAATAAAAATGGGGGTATTCTCAATTATGGGGGGTGGGGGGGGGCGAGCGCGCGCCGGGCCTGCTGGGAGAAGGCGGCGAGCGTGCGCCGGGCTCTGGGGGAGGGCGAGCGTCGGCCGGGCTGCTGGGGAGAGGCGCGAGCACGCGCCGGGCTGCTGGGGGGAGAGGGCAGCGAGCGTGCGCCGGCGCTGGGGGAGAGAAGGGCGCGAGCGTGCAGCCGGGCTGCTGGGGAAGAAGGCGGCGAGCGTGCGCCGGGCTGCTGGGGGAGAGGCGGCGAGCACGCGCCGGCTGCGGGGGAGAGAGGCGGCGAGCACGCGCGGGCTGCTGGGGGAGGAGGGCGGCGAGCGGGCTGCGCCGGGCTGCTGGGGAGGAGAGCGGCGAGCGTGCGCCGGGCTGCTGGGGAGAGAAGCGGCGAGCACGCGCCGGGCTGCTGGGGAGATGAGCGGCTGAGCACGCGCCGGGCTGCGTGGGGAGAGGGCACGAGCACGTGCCGGGCTGCTGGGGAGAGGGGCGCAAGCGGTGCGCCGGGCTGCTGGGGAGGAGGGCAGTCGAGCGCGCACCGGCTGCTGGGGGAAGGGCGGCGTGCGCGGCGCCGGGCTGCTGCGGGGATGTGGCAGCGAGTACACCGGCGGGGAATGGCGAGCGACGCGGGAGGGAAAATGGCGACGCGCGCTGGCTGAGGGGAGAGGGCGGTGAGCGCGCGCCGGCTGCGGGGGAGAAGGCGGCGAGCGGTGCGCCGGGCTGCTGGGGAGAGGCGGCGAGCGTGCGCCGGGCTGCTGGGGGAGAGAGGGCGACGAGCACGCGCCGGGCTGCTGGGGGAGAGGGCAGCGAGCGTCGCCGGGCTGCGCGGGAGAAAGCGGCGAGCGCTGCGCCGGGCTGCTGGGGGAGAAGGCGGCAGCGTCGCGCGGCTGCTGGGGGAGAGGGCGGCGAGGCACGCGCCGGGCTGCTGGGGAGAAGGGCGGCGGAGCACGCGCCGGGCCTGCTGGGGGAGGAGGGCGGCCGAGCGTGCGCCGGGCTGCTGGGGGAGAGAGCGCGAGGCGTGCGCCGGGCTGCGGGGAAGAGCGGCGAGCACGCGCCGGTGCTGGCGGACGAGAGAGCGGCGAGCACGCGCCGGGCTGCTGGGAGAGGGCAGCGAGCACGTTGCCGGGCTGCTGGGGAGAGGGCGGCAACGTGCGCCGGGGCTGTGGGGAGGAGGGCAGCGAGCGCGCACCGGGCTGCTGGGGGAGAGAGGCGGCGAGCGCGCGCCGGCTGCTGGGGGAGAGGGCAGCGAGTACACGCCGGGCAGGGGGAGAATGGGCGAGCGCACGCGGGCAGGGAGAAATGGGCGAGCGCGCGCGGTGGGCTGATGGGGAGAGGGCGGTGAGCGCGCGCCGCGGCAGGGGAGAAAGGGACGAGCGCGCGCCGGGCTGCTGGGGGAGAGGGCGGCGAGGCGAGAGTAGCAACGATGGCAAATGTGTCCAGCTTGCATAGTTAAAATCTCACCGGTCTGTTCCCTTTTTCCCACGAGCCTGCATTATTTCACAAGCTTCTTCAGCACAACCGCATGGTTTATTCTCTGCCCTTGACAAACATCTTTGGCTTTCCTGATCAAAATGTACAACAAACCGTAGCACAACCATTGCACAACTTGTTACTTGAAATGGTTTAAAAACAATGTATTGCCAAGCAGTGCTGCCCAAAAAAAATGTACCGAAGGGAAGTGGCACACCAAGTCCCAAGATTCAAGGCCTTTTATATGCCTTTGCATGACACCTTCAGTGTGCTGACAATTGACTACCACTGACTCTGGCTTACAGGAGGGAAAGCAGACACAAAGCAACATCGACATATCCTTTCTCACTCAAGTTGCTTTTAGGCCAAGCCATTAAATTCCTCAAATAATCATGGATCACACACTTCTAGCTTCTTCCCAGCATCAGCAGTCTTATTCTTCTTACTTAGCAGCAAGTAATGCAGGGCAGATCCTGTACAACAGAACACAAGGATACTACTGTACAATAGAACTTTAAACTAAATGAAGATCAGCAAAGAAAAATTAAATGGTGACGGCAAGTTAACCTCACCATTGAGGTCCACTACGAACTGTTTCCAACCACCCTCATCTGCTTCTTCTTCTTCTTCCTCCACTTCCGGATCTTCTTTGTCCTTCACCCTCATACGCCTCCCCTTGGACCTCTTTGTTGGTTTCTGCTCTGTATTCTGTGATGGAAAAGGTGAGGAGAGGTCAGGGTCCATTTATGTATTAAGTACAGAAAAGGAGATTGGGAGAAAATGGGGTGGGTGGGAGAGTCAGGGTGGCAGGGAGGGGAAGAGTGAAGGGAAATAATGACAGAAGAGATGGAAGTTTAATGGAAAAGAAAATTCATTTCAGATGGCGTTTCAAGTGGACAAGTCAGGTGTAGAAAATAAAGAGGAAAGGATGGGTGAGGATGAGCAAGAGCAAGAAACGGTAACAGCTCGGGTGATCACATGCAGGACAGCTAATCAGACTTTTTCAAAAATTTGAAGGCGAGGGTGTGCACGGCGATCCGAGTCGGTGTCATCGGTCTCCGAATCACTGTTGTCAGAAGACCACACATCATCAGAACGCTTTCATCATCCCCTTCCTGCAGATGGCAATGGAAAGGAAGAACAAAATGAGGAAGGGTTTGGGGAATAAGGTGCAAAGTTTCAACTGCACCTTTGCCCCTCTCCACTCAGATCATGCCAGAAAATTGAAAATTAAATAAGATAATAAATCACTCAAGAATAACTCTTTCCCCGACACCGTGATGAATGGCTTTAAATAAAAATACATTTTTTAACAACAGCAAAGCAGTTTCATAGCCACAGTTGTCATGGTGACAAATAGATCCCAGGAAGCCCCAAATGAGACACAAACCTTTCCCTGAGGCTCCCTCAGCTTCTTCTTCAGATACCACGCGTGACCTCTTCAGTCTCATCACCATCACTATCGGACTCGTCACCAGATCCTGCTCATCCTCAAAACATTACTCTCTATACCAGTTCATCTTCTTGCATTACATTTGAGACTAAACCTATATGGCATTTTGTTCTGCGCAATAAACAGAACATTATTAAAAGGAAGCAATTATAACCATACTGACGATGTACAAAGTGAGCGAACAAAGGTGTGTGTCGTGTACATTGCCAGTAAGACAATGAAAGTTTGACATTTTATGAATAGCACCACATTAAAACAGATATTATCAAAAATGACAAGAGTACCACCACCTAGCCCCCAAACCAAATTTAAAAAAAAATAAAAAATATTTATCAATTTGGGAATCTTAATCCAAAATGTTCCACCACATTGGAATAGTAAGCAAGAAGGTATCAATTCACACATCCTCTGATGTCAATTAATTTCCTCCAAATTGAAACAAATATATAAATAAAAAACCTTTTTCCTCCAAAATGAAAAGGTCATCAACTTCTCGTCTGCAGTCTCACCTTTCCTTAATGGACCTCATGAAGCCCCTGTGGGTCATAGACCATCTCAGCTGTCAGAATAACTCGAGGTAACGTACTTGAATTTGTCTCATCTGTGGATGACACCCAGCTTGACTACAAGCTGGTTGTCTGGTGCTTCGCTGGCAGTGTTGCATCAATGAATGCGTTTTCCTTCAGAAGGGACATTAAGCTGGGCTTTCGTCTGCTAGCGGATTGTAAAAGATCTAAAGCACTTATAGAAAAATGCGACCACAGCAAGTTGGTACAATGGCAATATTCCACAATTGTGCCCTAATACAAGGGCCATTTCATCAGCAGCATTTCCACCGTCATTATACAGATTAACTAGAACAGCACTCAGTGGAGCGCAAATCTTAATCAGGCTGAACAGTTTACATTTTGGATCTCACCAATAAGCTGCATCTGATCCGGACCTGAACCAAAATCTAATCGGCTAGTTCTCGTCACCAAACCAGCTCATGCACCAAGTTTTGTCACAATCCGTCCACAACGTTTTGATACTTTGCTTATACATAGTTTTTGGGCCCCATCTCTCAATGGTGAAGAATCACAAAAAAATAAAATATAAATTCTAGTATCCAGATCCATATCTTCACCAAAATCGAATCCATTCATCCTCGCCACACCCAACCTGTCCACCAAATTTTGTCTGAAGTTATCCATATTTTTTGAGTTAACCTGCTCAGTCTCACAGAGACAGAGAGACAGACAGACAGTTGTGAAAACATAAACCTCCGACCACTTTCGGTGATGGAGGGTCATCATCAAATCAGTCACATATCTAATTCATGTCATGATTTCCCATTGAATGGCCAAGAAAACCCAATTTCCTACCATTCTAAAAGATCTTACCTTCCCTTCATCTTCAGATACAACAGGGTTCTGTAAAAACAGAAGGTAACTGGTTACCTCCATCTTGAAATAAGCAAGTCCTGCACAATACCCTGCTTAGTCAGTCATGAATTTTCCACAGTAAAGGCCTTCAGCCAAAAGGTTGCTGGACCCTTTTATAAGCTGATCTCAGCCTCGAAATCACGGTTGTAACGGCGAGTTTTTGTCTCAAGCCACTGAGAGATCGTGAGTTGTTTTTGCTCATCTTCTTGCGACCCTCCGATCCTCCCAGATCTAGATGTAAAAGGGGTTCAAAGGTCAACATTATTAGTATTCAAACACAATGCCGATTACAAAATAACCCGAACTGCACAGATTATCGCTCCGGCTAAATCTTCTTCAATGTTAACATTTCCTGCATCCATCAAACCAGCACGAGTGTAGAGCAAGCTCAACACCTCTTGCACGAAGGTCCGTGTCGGCGAGGATGCGCGTGTAGAAGCGAGGAATTCCTTCTTTATCGATGATGCCTTTGCTTTGACGAAGGCTTTGCCGAGGTTTTCAAACTCTTCCAGCACCTTCGTCATGTCTTTGATCTTCATGGCGTTCCTCATCATTTTGATGATATTTGTAGTTCATCAAAGCTGCAAGCAACACACCGTGTACCTAAATACACAAACTTGACCATCGTTCAAAAGTTATTGTCCAATTGGGTTGGGAGGAAAAAAAATTTAAGACTTTTGTACAAAACTAAGGCATGCAGCAAAATGAACAAAGGAAATTGGTTAGGGTTTCTCAGACATCTAACATTCTAACCAACCAAAATATTCAAACAATTGAAGCAAAACTTCAGGACTCGGAGTAAATGGAACATCATGACAATGACCTGCAATAACTCATCTCTGCTCAATGAATATTCAGTGGTGAACATCAGGGAAGGAGGTCTACATGAAATATCAGAAATGTCCAGGTAGCACACAAATCAATGAACAGCTACCATTTGACGATTCGAGATACAAGGTCGTGTAATGCTACCCTTTCACGCAAGGCAGCATACACGACAGTGCACTAGCATAGAGTACATCCAAGGTATACGTGTTATTTAAGGAGAAAAATGAATGGATTAAAACATTCAGCAAACTAGAGAGGCACTCGTAGAGCGCATACTTCAACAGGCTGAACAGCTGACGTTTTGTATCCCACTGATAGGCACAGGTAATAACCTTCGGTGGCACAGGTAATAGCATAGAGAAAGTGAAAGGAATAAGGTAAATTTAAAAATCAAGAGAAAAGATATTATACACGAGTTCCTCTTTCAAAAACTCTGAACTCCGAAAGAAAAGTTGTATAAAAGCACAAAATCCCCCATTGCACGGTGTTGCGCCCGGCCTGGTGGACCATATGCGACACCCCAACTGCACGTGCTGCACCCTGGGCCTGGTGACATATGCCGTACAGCCCAACTGCACGGTGCTCCGCCCCGGCCTGGTGGACCATATGCCGTACAGCCCCAACTACACGGTGCTGAGCCCCCGCGGCTGGTGGACCATATGCCGTACAGCCCAACTACACAGTGCTGTGCCCTGGGCCTGGTGGACTGTATGCCAGACAACCCAACTACACCGTGCTGCGCCCCGGGCCTGGTGGACCATATGCCTACAGCCCAAATACACGGTGCTGTGCCCCGGGCCTGGTTGACCATATGCCGTGCACCCCAACTACACGGTGCTGCGCCCCGGCTCGTAGACCATATGCCGTACACCCCAACTACACGGTGCTGCGCCCGGGCCTGGTTGACCATATGCCGTGCAACCCCAAACTACACAGTGCTGCGCCCCGGGCCTGGTGGACTGTATTGCCGGTGTAACAGAGATAAGTCGCCCCCTGGACAACTTCCCCCCGGGCGGGGGGGGGGGGTACTTGTCCTAGGATAAGTCTCCCCCTCCCTGGATAACTTGCCCCCCGTGGCCAAAAATAGATTTATACAAAAAAATAATACCTCTCGGTATTCATGTTCTTACATACTATTTTTTATCCTTTTCTATTTTTTTGTATATGTATTCTATTCCCCTGGGGGAAGTTGTCCAGGGGGGGGCTAGTTAAACTGTTAGTCCGGACAACCAACTGCGCCTGTGCTGCAAACGTGCAACCCGGACCAGGTGCGGTCGTGCACGCGGCACCCAAACGACAAAGGGGCTGCAACCCGGGGCAGGTGGACCATTTCGACCACGTGACAACGTGTCGGTCGATCAGAAAGTTGTCACAAACCCCCAAGACGTTAGAAAACACCAGCAACACGATGGCAGCGACACATCACGCGCGAAGATCGACTGCAGTCTCACCGTTTATCTCTGGCGCTGCGAACCACCCGTTTGGCATCATCTTCATCATCGCTCAACAAGAAGGGCCTGTGAGGACGAGACGGAGGGCACGGTTAACGGTGTCACCGATGAACGAGGCCCGGACGGCGACGATTCGCCATGTGTTTGGGCGATCATGACGGGACAACACGACGGTGCTCTCACTGCTTGGAGCGCCTTGACCACCGAAGGCTCCGGTTCTCCAGAAGACGACGATTCGGCTCACTGTCCGAACCAGTGGCGAAAATCGAGACATCGTGGGAACTGTGAACACAATATATAATATAATAATAATAATAATAACGCGTTACCATTACAGTTAAATATCATCTTAACCGCCATCCGGTCGCATCTTCATTCAAAAGGACAACAAACTTGTTTTTATGATAATTCCTGCCTCAACAAACCGATTGGCAACAAACCACGAACACACGAACACCACGCACACACCCGCGGAACACGCACCAGGCCACAGGCGCTAGCACAGCGAACACGAGATCCAAGGACGATCAATAATGAGAAAGTGAAGCGAAGAAATACAATTAGGACGAAGAAAACCACTGCATGTTCTCGCGAGCCCTTTTAACACGAATGTACATCTGAATTGTTATTTAGGTTCGTTGTAAAAATTTGCACGTGTAAGCGTTGCCTGTGTTTATACACCGCTCGACGCAGCCAACGCAGATTATCGTTCGCACGGCGATCTGAATTCCCAGGGGATTCCCCCCAAATGTATGCTTTGTCAGTTTCGTACCACGTGATCGAGTCGCGTGGCTCGACCTTCGAATCAACAGATGACCGTCAGTCCAGCGGGTATTCATTTATTTATTCATCACCCCATCTTGACATTTAGTCGATGGAAGTCTAAAACAAGCTCAAATGAACTAAGATCCTCGTCCTCTTAATGATGACGTCATAAAAACGAATATGACGTCATTGTGATGTATCAGGTTTGCGATAAATCATCTGTGCTAATGCCCGGCTGATTCCCGCAAACAAAATTCAAACGCTTGCCTAGTTTCGGAGATAATGGTATAGCGATTTCCATTAGCGGCGATATTATGACGTCAACTTTTTTTCTAGGAAGAATTTCCAAAATCGGAGATGGTTACTGCCTGCCGTGGGCTTTCTGCATATACATGGCAAGTTTCACGAAGATCCGATGAAAACTCTGGGTTGTAAACAAAAAATGTCAAAAAATAGGAATGACTCATAAAAATTGATATGACGTCATAGTGATGTATCATATGTGCGGTAATATCATCTCTGCTAATGCCCTGTCGATTCCCGCAAACAGAATTCAAAAAGCTTGCCTAGTTTCGGAGATAATTTTTAGGCGATATCCATTAGCGGAGATTATTTGACGTCATAACTTTTTTTCTGCGAGGAATTTCAAAATCGGAGATGGTTTACGTGCTGCGCAGGGTATTTTACATGTATATGCCAAGTTTCAGGAAGTTTCGATGAAAACTGTAGGCTGTGAAACAAAAAAGTCCACAAGAACAACAATGTGAGTAACACTTAGAGATCCTCCACGAGGATCTAAAAACCACCTTTTCCCACATAGATGAACAAATCATCACTAATGTAGTGCCTTTAAAAACCATTGACATATTTGAAGTGGTTCACGAAATATTTTTCATAAATAGATCCTTAAAGATCACAGGGCAGCGAAAATATTGTTTAAAACTGCTCAGAATCGATCAAGTGAGAAAGATTGAAATAATGATGTAATTTCAGATACTATCACTAGTGCATGGAAAATGCAGTTGCTGACATGTTGTGCCTTGTTAGGGCATCATCAGGCAACAACATCTACTGTAGATTGGCCAGGGGCATCATAAAAGTGTGACCTCGGAAGTGAAGTTTGATGTTATTCGTCGAGTGGATGCTGGGGAATGTGCCCTTGATTTTGCGCGGCGTGTTATAAGTTTTCCTCCGATCTACAATATTGCCCACGTTCATTGAAGAAGGGAGAAGATATAAACGTATCGTAACTTCGACGGCTTCAGGAAGAGGTTTCTTCATATTTAAATATTAGCAATACCGTTCGTCGCTTCACTTGTGGGAATACTAAGGGGAGAGAGAAAAGGGTGGGGGTGAGAGAGAGGAGAGAGAGAGAGGAGAGAGAGAGAGAGAGAGAGAGGAGAGAGAGAGAGAGAGAGAGAGGGAGTGAGACCGAGGAGGGGTGGGGGAGTGAGGAGGGTGGGGGAGGGAAGGCAGTGTGAGGGAAGGTTCGTCCAGACAGAACCACTGTCTGGACATAATCACCATCCGGACACATATAGAGATAACCACCATCTGGATATAACCACTGTCCAGACACGTATAGAGATAACCACCATCTGGACATAACCACCGTCCAGACAAAAACACCTTCTGGATATGTCCAGAGACAGAAAAGAGGGAGAGAGAGAGGTGGAGGATGGTGCTGTACTGTAATCGGTGGGGTGGAGTGAGGATGGACAGAAGAGAAGAGAGAGAGAGAGAGAGAGAGAGAGAGAGGAGAGAGAGAGAGAGAGAGAGATAGAGTGGTGTAGGGGAGTTAGCAGGGAGAATATGTTATGCTTTATGACAACACACACACACACACGATATATATATATATATTAGTGCTTGGCCAACATG
>JAXMNL010001097.1:0-18965 GCA_035128595.1 Eptatretus atami
GAGACGAGATACTAACAGCAAGTAAAAGTTTCAAACATTGCAGCACCAAGCGAAACAAAAAAAAAAGCGAAGGAGATGTTCTAAACCCTGAAAGAAAGGAAGATTTGCGTGCCACGGCCACTCAGGTCAAACTCAGGAAGGGCAACAACATCGCAGACATGACTGTGTTTGTCCAAGGAGGGATAACATTACCGAGTCGGGCGAGAACAGACAGTGGGATTGTTGAGCGAGTCGATGGGACGATCGCTTCGCGGTCCTTGTCTCTGATCTGATTCATACAAGAAATCACGTGCTCATCTATCATCATGTGTTGCTTTGAGCGAAGTAAAATAAATCTGTCCGACATGTCCGACATATGGTACGGACGACGCACGCCGAAGTTCGGACCTCAGTCCACGGGAGCTAAAATAATAATAATAATAATTAGAGTTATCTTTCAACACGAGGGAATCCAGTTCATAACGCCGATGTTTGTGGTTCTGTGTCCGTGTTAGATCTTTAATAATTGTGAGTAAAACCGGCTCGCGAGCTCATGTAACGGACTCAGGGCGGGATCGAACTGCGCATGCGCGATGACGTCACGCACTCCCAGAGAAGCTCCTGCCCGCTCGAGCTCGAGATTCTCGTGAACCAGCGGTGTAGTGAATTCCTCTTCCTGATGTCCGCTCCTCATCTTGTTTAGATTGATTATAAATGGGACAAACGGTAAAAGGAGACAAAGACGCGTCACGTGTCCGTTTGTCGTTCCATTAAATTGAAGTGAAATCGAGGAAGTAATATCAATATGGCCGCGGTGAGGTAAGGGAGATAAACTCGTCCTACATGGGGTTCCTCAATGGTGGTCATGTTCCTGTAAGGCGAGATAACAACATTGGTCATCGCTCACATTGGGAATACGGGGATGAGGGAACATGTTCGGGATTGAAACAAACACGTGGTGTGGTTGTGTATACCGAGATCACGTGGTGTGGTTGTTATACGAGATCACGTGGTGTGGTTATGTTAAGGTAGATCACGTGGTGTGGTTATTCACGAGATCACGTGGTGTGGTTATTAAGAGATCACGTGGGTGTTGTTACAGAGATCCAGTGGTGTGGTTGTACAGAGATCACGTGGTGTGGTTATTACAGAGATCACGTGGTGGTGGTTCATTACAGAGATCACGTGCTGTGCGTTACAGCAGATCACGTGGTGTGGTATTACAGAGATCATGTGGTGTGTTATCTACGAGATCACGCGGTGTGGTTGTTACAGCGAGAACACGTGTTGTGGTTACTTACAGAGGATCACGTGGTGTGGTTTATTACAGAGATCACGCGTGTGGTTGTTACAGAGATCACACGGTGTGGTTGTTACACGAGATCACGCGGTGTGGTTGGTTACAGAATCACGTGTGTGGTTGTTACAGGCTCACGTGGTGTGGTTTTACAGAGATACTGCGGTGTGGTTGTTACAGAGATCACGCGTGTGGTTGTTACGAGATCACGTGGTGTGGTGTTACAGGGATCACGTGGCTGTGGTTGTTTAGCAGAGATACGTGGTGTGGTTTGTTACAGCGATCACGTGTGTGGTTGTTACGAGATCAAGCGGTGTGGTTGTTACAGGGATCAACGTGGTGTGGTTGTTACAGGATCAACTGCGGTGTGGTTGTTTACAGGGATCATGTGCGTGGTGTGGTTGTTACGAGATACTGGTGTGGTGTTACAGAGATCACGTGGTGTGTTGTTCCAGAGATCACGCGGTGTGGTGTACAGAGATCACCGCGGTGTGCGTTGTTTACAGAGATCACGTGGTGGGTGTAGGGATCACGTGGTGTGGTTGTTACAGAGATCACGTGGTGTGGTTGTTAACATGAGATGCACGTTGGTGTGGGTTGTTACAGGATGTGGTTTTCCTCCGTCCAGGAGCCCATATCCGTGATAAGTGAAGTCCCGGATCGTGATCGACTCTCTCCGAGTATCGACCACGAGTCGGTTGTTCCCGGTGGTGTTGGACGAGCTACACCTGCTCTGTGAACATGGGGAATGGTGTGTTTCTGCTGCTCACTAGGAAGCTTTATTTCCTGTCATAATTTACGCTCGACAGGTGTCCAACAGAGTGGTGCAGCGAGGCAGCACTCACTTGGAGCTCTCCAGTCAGTGCTCGATTCCGATTCACCTGTAAACTGCGATTGGTGATTCGTGAGCAGCGGTGTTTGCATCATCGTGCCTCGGACGCATGTTTAAGCCGGCTGTCCAATCTGCTAACGTGAGTGTGGACGTTAAAAGACCCACGGTGTCTTTCCGAAGAGCAGGTGAGCTTCGGCCGGCTCCCTGAATAAATAATTTACTAATTATTGTGGATAAAAGTAATCAACCCCTTTGCTATGACGCTCACCAAATTGAGCTCAGGTGTATACAGTTTCCTTTGATCATCCTTGAGATGTCTCCACACTCTGATGGAGATCCACTGTGGCCAATTAATTGATTGGACATTAGTTAGAAAGAAACACACCTTCGGCATGAAGGTCCACCAGTTGGCAATACATGTCAGGCAAGAAATCCACCATGAAGCCAAGGAACTGTTCCCGTTGGAATCCGAAGATATAATATTAGAGACGCGTAGATCTGGGGAAGGGTAACAAAACAATTCTGGGTTGAAAGTTCCCAAGAGCAACAGTTAGCTCAATCATGAGCGAAATGGAAAGAATGGTGGAACTAACCCAGACTCTTCCTCGATGCTGGCCCTCCGAGCACTACTGAGCGACCGGGCAAGAAGGACTCTGTGAGGGAGGGACCAGAACCAAACGACCACTCTGCAGAATTACAGAGTTCCTTTTGCTGAGATTCGAATAACTTCCAGAAGGGAAACAGGTGCTCAGCACTCTCACATATCTCGCTTATGACAGAGTGGCGAGACGGAAGCCACTCTGAGAAAAGGACGTGAAAGACTCTGAGAGAATGAGCAGAAACTGTCTGTGGTCTGATGAGATGAAATGGAACTCTTTGGCCTGAACTGCAAAGCACTACTTCTGATGGAAACCGAGCAGCACTCAGCTCATCATCCATCCAACACCATCCTACGTGTCGAAGCATGGGTGGGCAGCATCATCAATGGGATGCTTTTCAGCAGCAGGGAACCTTGGAGACTTATAGATATAGAGGAACATGAAATGGAGACAAATACAGGGAAATCTTGAGGAGAACCTGCTTCAAGTGCAAAGACCTGAGACGTGATGAAGATTTACATTCCAACAGGACAATGACTCAAACTCCAACAAGCAACCATGGACTGGCTTCGAACAAGAAGGTGAAAGTCTTTGAGTGACCAGGCCAATCCCAGACCTTGAATCCCATGGGAATCGTGAACAGACTTGAAGATTAACTATTCGCCGCACTCCCCATCCAACTTGACGGAGCTTGAGCAAATCACAAGGAAGAAATGGGAGAAAATCCCCAATCAGAAGGGTAAAGCTGATACAGACACACCAGCAAGACTCGAACCTGTAATGCCTGACAAAGGGGCTTCTACAAAGCATTGACTCAGGGGGTCGAAAACTGAATACACGAAGAACATTTCAGCTTTTCATTTTTAGCTCACCTGGCACTTGAGTCTGAGGAAGTGATGCCATCGAGCAGCGTCCACAGGTGAGTCAGTCAGTCAGTGAGTCAGCAGTTCATTGTTCAGTGAGTCAGTCTCTAAACACTTCAGTCTTATCTCTTGAACCAAACACACGAGTTTGATGAAACTTGGCCACAAGCTTCATATCTGATGCAACGAAAGTGTATTGACGCATCAAATCTGCACATCATTAAGGAAGGTTAAGGCAGGTTGGAGTGACTTGCTCCTGACCAGGTGAAGGTTAGGACAGTGGTCCTCTGTTTAATCTAACTTGTAAAATTTCTCAACATGTTTTCTCTTGTCATTTTGGGGTATTTTGGTGTAGATGCGGTGTGACAAATAATCTCAATTTAAATCCTTTTAAATTCAGGCTGAAACTCAACAAAATGGGACAACAATGCGAGGGTCAGGGGTGTGAATCCTTCTGTAATCACCGTACTTGTTCATCGTACAAAGAGACTCGACTGAGAACTTATTACTCTCCGCTCTATCAGTATAAAGTTTGTTTGATTTGTGTTTCAAGCGACGGTGTGTTCGTGCAGACACCTGTGTGCACCTGTTGTGCAGTGAAACTCTGTGCTGGGCAGACGACGACAACAGGAATTGACAAGAATCAAAAAAAGTAATCAACGACAACACAACATTTAATCGGCCGCATTGAGAGGACTCAATCATTCCGGACAGCACCACGCTTCCATCCGACAGGTGTGGCTTCTCTGCTGGAATGCCGCCTCCCCACTTTCTGAAGTGAGGACCTGCCCTGTGACTACACAACCTATGTGAACCCTGATTGTAACCCCCCCCGGGAAGAACCCGTTACACATTCTCAGAGAGTTGTGTTGATTCTGTGTTTTTTGTTAATTTCAGGGGGTTTTTTGTATTTTGAACTAATTTGAAACTTTCCAGTGAAATCCTTTCACGCCCTTCGTCGTGCTGTTCCATATTGTAAAACAGGTTTGATCGACCTCTGTCACAATCTCTTCCGAAAACCCACGTCAGCAACCAATCCAACACAAGAGATAAACCAGTGACTGTACTGAGGGGGGAAACATTAGGAAAGAGGCGGGGTAAATATTGGGAAGAGGGGAACACTGGGCACAGAGATGGACACTGGGCACAGAGGTGAACACTGGGCACAGAGGGGAAACATTGGGCAACAGGGGGGAAAACACTGGGCAGGGCTGGAACATGGGCACAGAGGTGGCCATTGGCACCAGAGGTGAATACAATGGGAACAGAGGGGAACACTGGCACAGAAGGGGGAAACACTGGGCACAGAGGGGGAACACCGGGCACAGAGAACAGAGTAACTAGGGCCAGAGGTGGGCAAACACTAGGCACAGAAGGGGGAAACGCGAGCACATGAGGGGGAAACACTAGGCAACAGAGGGGGAAAGCTAGCACAGAGGGGAAACACTGGCACAGAGGGGGAAAATCATGGACACAGAGGGGGAAACACTGGGTCAAGAGGGGGAAACAACTGGGCACAGAGGGGGAAACGCTAGCACAGAGGGGGAACACTGGGCATCAGAGGGGGAAACACTGGCACAGAGGGGAACACTGGGCACAGAGGGGAAACGCTAGGCACAGAGGGGAAAACACTGGGCCAGATGGGGAAACACGGGCCAGAGGGGGAAACACTGGGCAAGAGGGAAACACTGGACACAGAGGGGGAACACTAGGCACAAAGGGGGAAACACGAGCACAGAGTGGGACAACACTAGGCACAGAGGGGGACACTGGGCACAGAGGTGGGAAACACTTGGCACAGAGGGGGGAAACACTGGCACAGAGGGGGAAACACTAGGCACAAAGGGGGAACACTAGGCACAGAGGTGGGAAACACTAGGCACAAGAAGGGGAAACACTAGGCAAGAGGGGAAACACTAGGCCCAGAGGTGGACACTAGGCACAGAGGGGGAAACACTGGGCACAGAAGGCGGAAACACTAGGCACAGAGGGGCAACACTAGGCACAAGAGAACGGGAGTACTGGGCACAAGAGGGGGAAACACTAGGCACAGAGGGGAAACACTAGGCACAGAGGTGGGAAACAATAAGACAAGAGGGGGAAACACTAGGCACAGGGGGAACCTAGGCACAGAGGGGGAAACAACTAAGTGCAGAGGGGGAAACAACTAGGCACGAGGGGGAAAACACTCGCACAGAGGGAAACACTAGCACAGAGGGGGAAACCTAGCACAGAGGGAGAAACACTAGGCCACGAGGTGGAACACTAGGCATCAGAGGGGGAAAACCTAGCACAGAGGTGGGAAACACTAGGCACAGCAGAGGGGGAAACATAGGCCACAGAGGGGGAAACTAGGCCAGAGGGAGGAACACTAGCAACAGAGGGGGAAACACTAGGCACAGAGGTGGGAAACATAGCCACAGAGGTGGGAAACACTAGCACAGAGGGCGAACACTGGGCACAGAGTGGAACACTGGGCACAGAGGGGGAAACACTGGGCAACGGGGGGAAACACTGGCACAGAGGGGAAACCTGGCACAGAGGGGGAACACGTAGGCACAGAGTGAAAACAGAGGCACAGAGGGGGAAACACTGGGCCACAGAGTTTGACACTAAGCCACAGAGGGGAAACACTAGGCACAGAGGGGGAAAACACTAGGCACAGAGGTGGGAAACACTTGGCACAGAGGGGGAAACACTGGCACAGAGGGGGAAACACTCAGCAAAGAGGGGAAACCACTAGCACAGAGGGGAAACACTAGCACACGCGGTGGGAAACACTAGGCCACAGCAGGGGAAACACTGGGCAGCAGAGGTGGGAAACACTAGGCAGAGGGGGAAACACTAGGCAAGAGGGGAAACACTAGGCCAGAGGTGGAACACTAGGCAGAGGGGGAAAACACTGGCACAGAGGTGGGAAACACTGGGCACAGAGGGAACACTAGGCACAGAGGAAACGCTGGGCACAGAGAAGGGTATGGCACAGAGGGGGAACACTAATGCACGAGGGGGAAACACTAGGCACAGAGGGGGAAACACTGGGCACAGAGGGGGAAACACTAGCAGAGAGAACGGAGTACTGGGCCACAAGGGGGAACAACTAGGCCAGAGGGGGAAACAGGCACAGAGGGGGAAACACTGGGCAACGAGGGGGGAAACGCTAGGCCACAAGGGAACAGCTGGCACAGAAGGGGAAACACCTAGGCCACAGAGGGGGAAACACTAGCCAGAGGGGGAAACACAACAGGCACAGAGGGGGAACCTAGGCAAAGAGGGGGAACCACTAGACAGAGAACGGAGTACTGGGACAAGAGGGGGAAAACACTAGACAGAGGGGAAATCACTAGGCCAACAGGGGGGAAAACACTGGGCACAGCGGGGGAAACCCTAGGCACAGAAGGGGAAACACTGGACAAGGTGGGAAACAGTGGGCCAGAGGGGGAAAACACTGGGCACAGCAGGGGAAACACTGGGCACAGAGGTGGGAAACACTAGGCACAGAGGGGGAAACACTGGCAACAGAGGGGAACACTGCACAGAGGCGGGAACACTGGGCACAGAGGTGGTACAAAGGGGGAAACACTGGGCACAAGGGGGAAACACTGGGCACAGAGGGGGAACACTGGGCAGCAGAGGGGAACCTGGGCACAGAGGGGGAACACTGGGCACAAAGAGGGACCATACAACAAACACACACCCATACTCACAAACAAAAAAACACGATTGTATGGTGTTTGTGATGATCATAAAAAGACTATGCATCAACGAACAACACACATAATAACTTTCAAGCACACAAATGAAAATGTCCATCAATCATGAAGAGCTGATTATGTGTTATTCTTATATATATAATTTTTTTGCCGAACTACGTATGATGATCGCCCTGATCACCTTCTCATCTCACCTGCATAATCACAGCGATTTTGGTTGTGGAGAAATCGTAAGGATTGTTTGCATCTCATTGGGAAACAGGTGTGTAATTTCCTGGAGTGGAAAGAGTTTGGACCCTCGTTGGGAAGCTTTTCGGTAAAGCCAATGAAAACCTGTTCTCTTCATTCCCAACAAAAAACCCACCATGATCATAACTTTTGGCTCTCTTCATTACTCAACGTCGTTCGGCAGTCCGTCATATGGTCAAAAGTTGGCTTTGGGAATGTAGTGTAGGCAGGCTGGGCCGAATGACCCTTTTCTTCATCGACATTTCTCTCCACATTACAGTGCGGCTCATCCTCTCGACAACAGCAAGCATTCGTCCCTCTGGGGATGCTTAAGATCGTCTCCCTACATTCCGCACGACTAAACGACTGAACCTTAACCGACGAGGTTTGATGCACTCATGACTTCGGCCGAGGACTTTACTGAGAAACGATTTCTCCAAAGAAAACGCCATGTTGCTGTGCTCCGTGCGCCAAAATTATTTGTTTCTTCGCGATGTAGTGATACTGAACTGCCTGATGATACCTGAGCTGCACTTTGCTGTTAGTGGAGTGGCCTACCTTCTGGGAAGTGGGGGGGGGGGGTTATGAATTTGCGCTTTAATGATGTAAGCATGAACACTTGATGAAGCGTTGACTGTCTCAAAAGGTGCGTGGGTTTGGGCTCAATCGAGGCTGGACTAACGAGGACCTTTCCTTCACAGAAAAATGACGAACTGAATAATGATGATGCAATGAAACGATGGTGGAGTTGAATGTGATTGGGAGCACTCCTTTACACCCGAAAATAGGAGAAAGCGGTCATCAATCATGAGTTGTGACAGGTTGGAAAGATTGTTCAAAATGGCACATGCAGGTATGACGTTTTAAATACTTTACTTTTGCCGCAGGTATCGAGCTTGTGGATAGATGGGTAGATCGAAAGGGGGAAATGGTGGGAGGACAACGAACGGATGATCCACGGCACAAGGAGGGGGAAATGGAATTGATGGGTTCCACGAATTCGTTGAACTCAGTTGCAGAATGGCAGATAGCTTGAGGAGAAAATGAGGAATGGACTTGAAATACTGGAGGGAATAGGTCGAGACAACTGATTCAGGAAGGGTCGTTCAACCAGGTGGAGAAAAGTGGGGCATTAAAGGAAGAGGTGGGCCCATTGATGGAATGGTGGGAGTGATAGAGGTGGCCGGGAGAAACAAGAAGTAGAGAAGCTTGAGGTGTGCTGTCAGCCTGGATGTAGAAGTTTAACTAGGAGGGAGTTACTGAAAGACATAAGTACATTCTGGAGTTGCTGGGAAGGGATCAGAGGGACGGAAGAGAGGAAGAAGGAGAGAGATGAGAGAGAGAGAGAGAGAGAGAGACCAGACGAGAGACAGAGAGAGAGAGAGAGAGAGAGAGAGAGAGAGAGAGAAGAGGAGAGAGAGAGAGTGACAACAGAGCGGAGAGAGAGAGAGAGAGAGAGAGAGAGTTGGAGGATAAAAAGAGACTACTGACGTGCCTTGCGATGTGAGAGAAATAGACCTTCTGCTCGCCTTGTCACGGGACATTCCAATGAATTTGACGAGTTTTGTTCCAAGAGAGAGATAGATAATATAGATCGCTGATGCTGGAGTGGCAGCCCGTAGGGGAGAGTGGTGCTCCATTGAGCAACGGAGAAAGACCTTGTTGGCTGTGGGTAGTTCTGATTTAATGGGAGAAACTTTGTGCCAGTAAACTCTCATCAACATTACCTGTCCGTCCATTAGGATTTGCCGACTTGCAGTGAGCTGTCTAGCCTTGGTTCAAAATCCTCGACCCAGCTGTAAACTACCATCCTGGTGTTTCAACGAGGTATCGATGTTTTAACCGCCGTCCCTCAGTGAACCATAACCGGAGTTTAACCCCTGCTGGCACTGGTCGTGGTGGACGTTAACCATTTTGACCAGCTTCCACGTGAAGATTAAGTGAAGTTATCACCAGAAAACTGAACCAATTACAATTCCTACGAGACCCAGGGTACCAGAGTGTTTCGGTCCTTCTCGAACATCCTTGACACCACTTTCACGACTTCTCTCGAGACCGTGGTTGTTGTGTGGTTTTAGCTCTCCCACATTATAAGGCAAATTAAACCTGGACGACACTCAGTAAGACTGACACTGATGACCCGCTCGGCCGCCTGTACCTGGTGGTCAAAAATTACTGCAAGAGAGACGTGAAGGCTTTTGACAGTTTGATCAGTGCGGATCGTGAGACAGCTGCCGTTGGATCGGAGACGGGACGCACATGCAATGAGAATCCAAAAGGACAAGCAAACCAAAATCGGCTGACCTCAGCTCGAAGATAAGAGAAAGGTAGGAAGCAGCATGGCCACACTTCCCGGTTCCCATTTCCGGTTCTGTAATCACCTGCAACAGAAGTGCGTCACTCGAGGACTCGGGATGCTGAAAGCCCACTCTGATGAGATGCAGAAGTCCAAAACAGTTACAGTGGCACACGTCTGTCCGACACAGACCCGTGAGTTGTATCATTGTGATGTCGGACTTTTGAAAATTTACTGTACTCTCTGCAGGTGGTGACTGGTGATGGGAGGCATGAAAGCCAAGGATGCAGGTAGGACAACTACAGGAGACAAGTGAGGAGGGAACGGTGGCAAGGCCGCTTGACGGGAAAGATAAGAATGACAGACGGAGTCGGGGATTGAACAGCCTTCTCGTCCACCAGTCACTCGTGTTTCCTCTATGAAGATCACCCAAGGTGGAGTCGAAGCCCACAGTACCCCATAACTTCAAGGTAATTAATAATCAGCGTGCACGGTCGGTGGATACACTTGTGTAACTGCACTGTAACGTTGAATGATGAAATACAATTTTCCAAATCTCTGCGTTCATCTCATCTCGTTCTCTTCTCAAAACCCCTGTGTTTGCTTTCCTCTTTCCTCCCACGTTTGGCCCCAACATCGTCCAGAACCAATTTTGTCCCTCCTCGGCCACTCTTCGTCCCATGATCCCATCAGAATGACCCCTGCGGCCGATTCGGGAGAGCTGATTAGAATCGGACAACTGGATCACAAACGACATATAATCCAGGTTCGGAATTCCATTCTCCTTGACTCGTTCTTTCCTCCTCAAACAAACGGACTCGATGGCAATTTCTGCAAAATACACAGTGTACGTGCCAAACGACCATTCCCTTGGCTCAACGGCTGCCCTGGAAGTCCACGAAATACAATTGCACAACGTCCCCATCGCCTTTAACATCCCACAAACTGACTTCCTGAAACTTGACCACAACCTTCATCACCCCGTGATGTACCAGATGACCAAATAAATTAGTGTGTCCAGTGTGTTCCCTCCATAACTAAAAACCATGAACCGGCAAACCTGGAATTTGCATGCATACCAAGGGCTCCAAGGGAGTCGAATCGAGTGAAACTGGGTGTTGGTTAATTTAAACACCTCCACACGCTTTCCTTGCTTGGATCTTAATATCCGCCATGTTTTTTTTGGCCTGCTCAACAATGCCTTGACTTGGAACAGGCCCCACGGTGTCCTTTCCAGATAAAGTTTTTTTCTTTCCCACCATCTTCTGAATGCCTGGTACAAAGCTACGAATGCGCTGGACAGTGGACCGTTGCGCATGACTTATAAACGCCTGGAGACGCCAGAGTTCGTGAACTTTATTTCATTTCCGGCACATGTCATAACTCGACGAATCTCCGGGCGTTCCGGCATGGCCGGCAATTTTTTTGACATTCCGGCGTCTCGGGTGCACACGGTGTTTAAGATGACGGATCGCGATCTCCATCACTTCCAAGCTGCCGTTCTTTATAAACCGTTTCGATGGAGTGGTTTGCTTAAGTGCTTAAGCCACGTTGGAGTGCTCTCCAAGCTGCTTGGTTCTTGGAAGGGACATAGAACGAACAGGGTGCAAAGGGGGAGGGGGAATTGAGGACAGGGAAGTAGGGATGGTGGGAGAGTGTTACAGCACTCGATGCACGGGTAAAATTTGTCTCACCCTTTCCTCCTCATTCTCAGCAAAATGTAAGGGGCCTGTCAAGGGGGGGGGGGGGAATAAAACCAGAGAGAGCCGGGATATCGTGTGGGGAACTGTAGGCAATTTTTGGCAAGCAGGATGATTAACATCTCCGATCCAGCGAAGCACGGGGAGGCTCTGCTTGTCTTCTATATGACAGTGAAATGAGACGATTGTTAGTTTGTTTGTGACACCATCCTCTGAGTCCCCAAGTTCACTATTTATTTATTTCACCACGATACCTCACTAGGGGGTTAAACAGTCATTTTTCTCACAATTCTGACTTATACAACAACGAGCCATCCAGTTGTCAAGGGAAGAGGTGCGAGGAAGGCATACGGGGAGGGGTGGGTGAGGGAGGGGATGAGTGTGAGGAGGGACGCCAGCGTTGCCTAGCAAATGTGCAGGTACCTTTTGCTAGTCCACTAAATAAACGCGACGCACGTCTGTAACACATTTAATTACGTCACACTTATTCTAAAACATTCTCTTGAAGAAATAAGTAAACTATGCTTAATCTCCTCACTAAAGCAGGTATTTTTCACCCGTGTCTGTTTGTCACACAACCATTGTTGAGTTTTCGTGTTTGTGGAATGTAAATTTTAATACTTAATCGTTATGACGTCACTCCCCCTCCCAATTCTGTTTTCTTTCTCAGAAATGCTCATCATGTTTAGCCGGCTAATACATCACAGCAGGAGAGTGAAACGACCATGCTTGCACGTCTGTTTCAACCACGAAAACCGACCAACGAACCTCTGATCCAAGACTTTGTAACAACACTGGAAACACTGGGATTCTTTGGCTTCTGGGATATTACATGGAAATTTTCCTAAGTGTTGACATTGTGAAAATGAATTGAAATGTTCGGAATTGTTTACCTTCTTTCGTAATACACCTTTGGCCTATGGAAGACCTTTTCTTCTTCGTCTTCATCGAATACATGGACAGTTTTCTGGTTGTTCTGCAGTTCAATTGTTAAACTGTTTCATTGGTTGTTTTTTTTGTTGTTGGTGTTTTTGCGATGATTTTGAGGTGGAGGAGGGAACCTTTTCATGACACAAGATGGTACAAACTGTGTCCTTAGGAAATCCTCCACAGAAGCACTTTTAGACATCGTCATTGCGATGTGAATCTCACCCCTACCTGTCTATCACCTGTACGTGTTTTCATGAAATTACTTCTGCCTTTGCCATACTCTGTGAAATAGAGTTTTTTTTCCAAAGAAAGCCTGGTTGGTGTGTTTTATAATCTCAGTTCTCAAGATTTATTGATGGTGCGAACAATAGGGGGGACCGGAAGGTGGGAGGAGGGGTTGAAGGTAGAGGATGGGCGTGGGGAGTTCCTGGAGGAAGGTGGACAAGGAGTGCAGGTGCACACAGCACGACCAGAAAAATGATGGCTCAAAGAGTGGACCTGAAGGGGATTTAGATTACAGGTATACAGGCTCATGGATGGACAGAAGCAAGTGAACGACAGGAGAAGGATGAGGACAAAATGGTGCAAGGAAGCACTGGACAAACAGATGGATATCACAGCACGCGAGGGTGGGAAGGAAGGGTGTGGAGAAAATAATGTATTCATAGTATTCTTCAATTATAATGTTGCTGGTACTTGATAAAGTTTAATTTGTACGATCGTCAGTATGTTCCCCTTTTTTTTTTTTTTTTTTTTTTTTTTTTTTTTTTTTTTTTTTTTTTTTTTTTTTTTTTTTTTTTTTTTTTTTTTTTTTTTCTTTTTTTTTTTTTTGTTTTTTTTTTTTTTTTTTTTTTTTTTTTTTTTTTTTTCCGACAGTCTTTTGTCCCCATCTATTCGATAATTCCAGCATGTGTGTGTGGTGTGTGTTGGTGTGTCTGTGTGGTGTGTGTTGTGTGTGTGGGTTGTCTGTGTGTGTGTGTGTGTGTGTGGTGGTGTGAGTGTGTGTGTGTGTGAGTGTGTGGTGTTGTGTGTGTGTCGTGTGTGTGTGTGTGTGTGTGGTGTGTGTGTGTTGTGTGTGTGTGAGTGTGACTGCTGTTTTCTGCGGCCAACCACTCTGTCGTCTAATTGAAACTCTGCCAGGTATATCTGCTGGGGACCTTGAGGATGTGCCTTTTCAAGGTTGATATTAACCGAACAATTGCTTCCCAAGTCTATGGCCATTTATTTACAACCAATGACAAGACACGTGTTGCGTGTGCGTGGCCGATGGGGAAGGGAAGCTCAGCCGCGTTCGCCATTCAGGTTACACGTACGGAACTTCGGATAATGAGACTTGTGTATTTCTAATAATTTCTCGA
This sequence comes from Eptatretus atami, assembly GCA_035128595.1. Classification (NCBI taxonomy): domain Eukaryota; kingdom Metazoa; phylum Chordata; class Myxini; order Myxiniformes; family Myxinidae; genus Eptatretus; species Eptatretus atami. Next base: position 13,796 of record JAXMNL010001097.1, read on the forward strand.
TTTCTTATGCGCATTTATAGATATAAACACAATGCCCCAAGTTATGATTCGTTTCATATTAGACGGTGCATAAACTTTCGGTAACATCAGAGTGAGCTGGTATGCTCGAACCAGGAAGTAAATTTTCTCTCTCTTCTCTTGCTCTTTTTGTTTTTCTTGCCACGAACACTTGCGAAAAGGTAAAATAACTTTGGCGCAAATTGAATAATTGGGTATTAACAAACTAAATTGCGATTAATCGTAACTGCGAATAATATGCGAACTTCCGGGTCACGCACGTCCCGGCACACGAGAGCGAAGAATGGGCCTGTGTGTTGTTGTTTTGTTGCTCGCGTTAATATTTATTTTTTATTATTATTATTATTATATTTTTTTTACGGGCCACGTACTAGTCTATCTATAATTCCAGCAATGTGTGTGGTGTGTGTTGTGTGTGTGGTGTGGTGGTGTGTGTCTGTGACTCGGTGTTCTCGACACCATGGTCCGATCTAATTGAAACTTGCCCAGCGATTGGCTGGGGGACCTGAGGATTGCCTTTTTCAAGGTTTTGATTATCACTCGGACAACGTGCTTTCCAAGTTAATGGCAATTTATTTACGCAAACCAATGACAAGACACGTTTGCTGCGGCCATTTATTTACGAAACCAATGCAAGACACTGCGCGGCCATTTATTTACCAAACCAATGACAGGACACGTTGCTGGTAGCGTGAGATGGGAAAAGCGCGCCATTTACGTTTACCGTGGGTAGGAGTGCATGGTCATGGCAAGCGAATGTCATGGCAAGCAAAGACAGGGAGGTAAAACTTGATTTTACTTGGATTTAAATTAACATCTGTTCGTGTAAGTATCACAGCAGTTGTACTTCAATGCAAGCGATAATTCGTGGATGCATGTGAACATTCCGTCGGGCAACGCAACACTTCCGATAGTGATGACTTACTGGATTCTAATATTTCTTTCTCGATTCTTATTGCGGCATTTAAGATAACACAATGCCCAATCAGTCGTCGTTTACCGAGAGCGAAGGAACGGCCTTGTGGTCTGTTTGACAATTTTTTTATTTTTTTTGGTTTGCACGTACGGCCACGCACGTACGGGGGCACGGTGAAAGCGAGACGGCCTGTGTGGTTGTTTCTGGCAACGCGTTTTGAAAGGTTTATTTTTTTTCTTTTTTTGGGCCTAGTAATGGGCACGTACTAGTAATTAATAATAATAGTAAAGAAAATGATTCTTTGAAAGAAAAAGAAAAATCTCTTTTTAACAAAGGAATATTACATTGTTCTAATATGATATGCATATGTGGGGAAATTAATAGCGATGGGAATCGACCACAGTTCTTTCAGTAAACCCGACAAGTGCTCTTGCTGCTTCCCATTTTCTCACACATCCATGATATATAACTGTACGTTCACACATCCATGAATATAACTGTAAACGTTACACTTCCCATTGTTTCATTGTTCACAAGCACATTGACGATATCTATATGTTAATTGTGCTTTGCTTGCTCTACTCTCCAATGATCTTAAACATTTGACAGAAGATCGATTTCTTGAAGACGCCACCGAAACGAAAAATTAAAACATAATTTTATATGTTTGATGAAACAGCCGATTGGGGCAAATACACGCATGTGCTCACCTGCCAGCGTCATCGGCCTCTCATGCTTTATAACATTTATGCAAAAAACAAATCTGCGTCCCAACTGTGCCATCGTCTCGTCAGCTGCGTCATTCGAACTCCATATCAACAGTGCTCTTAATATTGACGTAACATTGCACAGCGTTACCGGCCGATCTTATCCCATGCCCTTATAGTGACGTCACAAAGGGCGTGAGATCAACGAGCTATGGAAGCTCTTCATTGACGCATCCCAGCGATCTCGTTTCGGTAAAATTTTTTCACATGGAGACCACCGCGCCGTTATCGTAGTTTTTTCTCTCCTCTTTAATCCTCCGCTATTCCTGGGGCACATGTCGCACTCCAACAGGTGAGTTTAAACAGGAATATTGAACTGGAGATCGTCGCTCCAGCAGAGAAATCGGCCTTGTCTTATCCCGACAGAGGAGGCAACGACCCGTAACGAGGTCGCTGCTGCTTATTGTGTCGTGGGAAGAGTGAATCCCTTCTTGGTGTGTGGTGGGTTGGGGGGGTTGGTGTGGGGTTTGGTTGTTTCTATCGATTCGTGAATTTCATGTCTCCGTTTATTTCCCACGGTGTCCTCGATCCGTTAGCCGGAGTCTGTCCATGAATTTAAATAGTGACTGTACAATGAAGACGTACTATGGGTCCATTTCATTTCCAGCTGCCAAATGTTCAACATTTAAGACAATGTTTAAATTACAATTAGACAAATGATTCGAACAGAGCCGGATTTAAGTTTAACATCCAGGACCTTCGAGTTGTGGAGACCCCCCTTCACCGCCATCTTGTTTTTTGTGTGGTGTTTTTGTGTCCTGGTTGTGTCACTAATTGACTACAAGGGCACTCGGTACGAGCTGCAACTCTTTTTTTTTCTCCGCACAATGGCTATCCAGAGAACACATCAGGCCAAATGAATACATCGTTTAACCTCATCACGATGGTTGAAGGGAATGACTTAAAATTAATAAATCGTTGGTACCAGATCCGGATTCGATCTTCACCAAAATCTAAGCAATTCTTCCTTGTCCACACACCAACGTGTCCACGCAAGTTTGGTCGCATCGTACAAACTTTTTGAGATACCCTGCTACATATCGGGTTAGCCCGAATTAATGACGGTGAAGAATCATTTAAAAATTCGAGTCGTCGGATCGGTTTTCGGACCTCACTAAAATCTACTCAGTTCGTCCTTGTCAGACATCCCAACCTGTCCACCAACTTCGTCGCGAATCCGTCCACACTTTTTGAGATATTTCCTGCACACAGACGAAGAAACACACAGACAGGTGTGAAAACATCACCTACTTCACAATTGTTGGCAGGGTACTAAGAGACATCATTGGAAACTGTCACTTTGTAATTACTGGCAGTGATGACGCGGGTACAAGATGTCCGCGCTTTGATCAGGACACCTGAGGAAAGAGGAGGTTTGGAACAGACTCTGTACATCACATTGATGTAGACTCTGTACAAGTCTCCTGGGCTATTGGGCACAGTTCCTGGACCTCCACTCCAATATGGCTCCACCTCCAATATTTCAATATATTTCCACCTCCGAATATGGCTTGCCAAACATGTGACCTAATCAATTATCCCTTAACAAACTCTCCTCCTCCGTCTCTCCTCTTTTCTTGTTCGTTCATTCCCTCGATGTTTGTCCCACTCTCAGTTCTCCCTGGCTCTTCCAAGAGCCTCGTTCCTGTAAAAAATAAAAAACTCATAACTCAAAAACCGACAAGTGAATTTAAATTTTTTTTTTTTCAACCAATTCCTTCAAAATGTAATTTGTACAAATCATGTATTTGCCAAATAAACTAAAATATATTTTTTGCCTATCATAGATCATCATTAAAAAAACAATCTTTGGGACTTAAAACAACAAACAAAAAAAAAAACACACATTTTGTGTGCTGAGTTTACAACAAGTGCTCAAATGTGTCATTCTTCAGTGAAACTCTCTACGTTCGGTAGTAGTAAACGAAATGGTAAAATTGGAGTACCTACTCATTGGTAGCTCATGTACTACCTTCACCACCTCAGGGAACATCGAAGGATGAAATATCGTTCTTCCAGTGATTCAGTAACTCAATAAGTTAATCTCGGTAAGAAAGTGTATCACTTGCCATTGTAATTTGTATCTCAAATTAGTTCGAACAAGTCCAAAAATAATCATCGGTGTTTTATAAAAACTATAATACTGCTATTAATGGAGTAAAATGAACAAAACATGTGGAGAACACGTGATACACCGCGAGTTCCAATCCCACCGAAGCTGACCTCTTCTTCGCCACTCCAAAGAGCCTTGTCTATCTCCAATCGTCCAACTCTTTGTAAATTTCATGCTCTTTTCGTCTGTCGTCAGTTGTCAAGTCGATTTGTTTGTCATATCGTTTTACGATGGTTTCCGTCTCTCTCTCTCCCGTTGGTTGTCGATTCCCTTCGTGGGTTTCAGGAGTGGAGGAAGTTCTCCCAGAAACTCGAAATCCCGACAATTCAGTTCTTATTTGTCTGAATTTTAGGATCATGTTCTCGATTCATGAACAAACTTGAAAAATGCAATGACTTTTAACCTTACGTTCTTTTGCACTCGTCATCTTGTCAACACGTGAGCATTGTATGTTCATTTTAAGGATCGGCTCGGTTTGTGTTTCCATGATTGTTCTGCGCCGGATGTTGAAATGTTTACAGATGTGCCAGTTGATTATTTTACAGATGCTGTCATGTCTTTCTGTGACAGCTGTTCTGACATGAGTTTTTACACCCCGAACGGAGATGACTGGTACTTTCTGTTTCTACCTCACAAAACCTGCATTTGTCCGATTGACTCAATCCCACCATTTTCTAACGGCATCAGTGCAATGTCCTCGGTCTTGAGCATTGATGATGACTTTTCTCCATCCCATTCAATTTGGCCCTTCTTCACATTCCAATGAGCTTCCTTGTCGATCCCTATCCTGTCGAGCTCTTTTTAAAATCTTCCTGCTCTTTTGTCATTCTCCCATTTGTCAGATATTCTGCGAATATATATATATATATATATAATATATATATAATATATATATATATATATATATATATATATAATATATATATATATATATAAAATTATTTAGCATTTATTGCAACATTGGGATTGTAAATGGATTAAGGATCCCTTTTCTGGTTTGTTGTTTTCTTGCTCGTGTACAAATCTCATCCGATAGTCTGTTGAGCTTTTCAACATCCTCCTCTAGTCCGACCACCGTTGTTCTGTGCACTTGTTAAGCCCATCCAACCCCCTCCTCTCTTCTCCCCTCGGTAAGTTCAACCTCGATGCATTGGTTATGCGGATATCTTGTGAATAGTTAGAAGTTTCCTTAATTGTGGCACTTTACATTGCACAGCTATATTGGAATACTGGCACTGCACGTTGGTTTACAGCTTTGATTTTGTTTCTTGAAGAGAGGGATGGCTTCAGAATTCGTCTTATTCTGCCGAAGTACTCTTTGCTGATTATTTTACACTTTTTTGTGTTCGATCTGGT